>JANHFT010001901.1:77615-103957 GCA_032467955.1 Pseudoxenodon macrops | reverse complement strand
TATCTATCTATCTATCTATCTATCTATCTATCTATCTATCTATCTATCTATCTATCTAATTTTCAAATTTAGAAACCACCCATCTCACTCTTAGAGCACTTTTAGAGCAGTATACAATTAAAAATGTAAAAATATAAATAACATGAAAATGAATAAAAGGAGCCAAGTAAAACAAGGATAGAATAAACTACCAGTTTAAAAGGGGGGGGGCTTAAGGACACTAACCAACCTCAAGGTTACATGCTCCTCAGTGAGCCTCATGTGAGTCAGTACATACAGGTCATCAAACTATTTCAAAAGGCCAGGAGTGTGGGGACTGCCTTAGCTCTGGGAGGAGGATATTCCAAAGGGCGGATACAATGGCAGAAAAGGCTCTCTTCCAGGATTCCACTGGTCAAAGTTCTTTAATTGATGGGGTCTGTAACATATCTTCTCTGCCTGATCCAGGGAGAAAGGCTGATGCAATGGGGGATAAGACACTTTCTCAGGTAACATGGCCCCATGATATGTAGAGCTTCAAAGGTTATAATCAACACAGAAGCAAACCAGAACCCAAAATGGTTCTGATGGATGACTGTGGCTAATGACCATAGGTTGGGCAGGGAGCTGGTTCTGAAGGATATTTCATAGATTATGCTAAGAGGTTTTGCTATGGCAGTGGAAAGCTTTTTAAGAAATAGGCAAATAATCCATCAGGGCCAATGAATAGAGATGATTTTAAGTTGCATAGTGCTTTTTCATAGTTATCTTCAGTAAAATCAATATGTAGCAGATCATTGTAATTAGTTGTGGTTTGACTAGGAAATTACAGTCTTTCCCATTGGGGTGGGATGGTTCTCGAGTCTTTAAGTTTGGTGTTTACAAAATTATAGAAGGCGTGGGTAGATTTCGTGCATAAAAGGTTTTCCTCTTGCTTGCAGTAGTAATTGCTGCATTCTGCCTTTATCTGGTGGCATAAGGTTTTGTAGTGGCTTTTAAAGTTAGCTATGTAGCCAGTTTTGTTTTTTCGCCAAAGTGATTTTTTAAATTGAAGCTTCATTATTGTTATGGGTAATTTGCTTTTTTCTGGTTTTGGGGGTTACTAATGGTACATATAGTTTAAATTTAATTTAAATTTAGTGTGTTTACCTGACCCAGTGCAGACCTGCTTCTTTGTTCCAAATTCTTTAAGTGACATGATAATTCATTTTCATTTTCCATACTATAGATGATCACCAATTACCTCTACTCCCTCATGTAAGGCAATTATATATGGGAATAGTTTGAAATGTTGAGGGGGTGTATGTAACTTCCTAAACCAACAGATATGCTCAATGGAAGATTTTATGGGTTTCTACAATTCATTTTTATAAATTTATTCTTTCATCACAACCCATGAGTTTTCCCCAAACCCACCTTTTACATGGATGATGCCTTTGGATTATATAGATACAGTTCTTAATTTCTTAGTATATAACAGTTTAGCTATGATGGGTGAGAATTGCAGACCCAGCATATCTGGAAGGCACCAAGAAGATATAAAAACTAAACTGAAAGCTTATTGCTGTAGTTTCATGTTTCAAAAACATATTTCCAAACAAGGTGTTTAAGATCACTTTCATTCTCATGCCATGTTTAATTTTAATATTACATTTTAATGGAGTAGTGATTGACAACAATTAGGCCAACTAACAAGTAGTTTTATACCTTGGCTGCAAAATAATCTGTCTTTTCTGATAATTAAAAAGGGAGGCTGCATTTATCCCATTCTAATTTTCACGGTTATAGGCATTAGTGCTTAATTAACAGTGTTGTGTGTTTGAACAGGTGAAATTATTCCCCCAGTACTAAATAAACAGAGTTTTTAAAATACCATAAATTGGAGTATTGGAAACATTCAAGTAAAATGAAAGAAGAAATGTTCAATGAATTTTTTCACAACAACATCTGTGAAATAGATTCCTACATATTTGGGAGTGGGGTGCTTATATAGGTGTGAAAAAATGCTGTGATGTCAACTTGCTGATTAAGTCGTGATCTCCTTCCAGGCAAGAAAGGTTAAAATGATCTACATGGCACTGTATCTGACATGCTTCTATAAAAATAAGATATTGCAAACTATTTATTTTTATAACCAGTCACCCACACCTAGAGATAATTCAAACTTTTAGTTCCAGAATTGTAGCTAATGTGAAGACATATAAATTTTAAAACAGCAGGTGTTTGTTCCATTAGATGGTAACAGATGCGAAACTATGAACATTTTAGTGCTCTCATAAAAAGAAGCAGACTTTGTGAAAATGGAACTCTCTAGAGCAGAACCTTTTTGCCATCACGTGCCAAAATTGGGGGAATGCAGGGGGGTCATGAGCATGCATGCCCACAACCATAATTCAATGTGCCCCACCCCCCATGTATGCGTGCACAACCCCCTTGCTCAGGGGTGGTTCTAACTTACCTCGCCACCAGTTCGCTGTCTCCCGCGCCTCATGGGTGTGCCTCATGGGCACATGCATGCACAGTAGAAAAAAATTACAAAAAATCCCCCCAAAAAAGGCTGAAAACAAGATGGTGACACATGCACAGTGCTGGAAACGTGGCTTCTGTGCACGCGCAGAAGAAGAAAAATCCTGAAAAAATTCAAAAAATGTTTTTCCCAAAAAAGAAATAAAAAAAAAGATGGCGGTGTCCACGGACCAGAACTGGCTCCATGACATCACCAGCAGCTTACTACCTACTCTATAGAACCAGTCCAAACCAATAGGAACCCACCTCTGCCCCTGCTTTCCCCCCATTTTTGGCACATGATGACATGGTGAGTTTTTTGCCCTCCCCAGGCTCCAGAGGTTTTGTAGGAACCTGGGGAGGGTGAAAAAGGCCTTCCCCAGCCCCCTGGAGGCCCTCCAGAGGTCAGAAATGGTCCAGGGGGGACCAGAAGGCCCAGTTTTCACTCTCCCCAGCCTCCAGAGGCTTTCTTGGAGGCTGGGGAGGATGAAAACGGCCTTCCCCATCCCCGCAGAGGCCCTCCAGAGGCCAGAAACACCCTCCCAGAGCCTCCACATGAGCCCTTTGCTTACCTCAAAATGGGCCCCGTGGAGACTCCTGAGAGGGGAGGGGGCATGACCAGCCAAAAATCAGCTGGTGAGCACACGCATGCACGCTGGAGCTGATCTACAGCAATGGTTCCCATAACGGCATGCCATAAGTTCGTTATCACGGCTCTAGAATCTAGACCATCCTTCAATATACTTGATTTCAATTATTAAGATGATTTCTGAGGAACTCTTCTATCCTTGATCAGATAAGCTATTTTGGTCCGGTTTTTCAGACATAAGATGTTTCCATTCAAGTGGGGATCTGCATAATATACTGGACAATTATATGTCAGTAGTTTTAGAGTTGTAAAACATCATAAATAGTATCCCATAGATTTCAAGGAAACATGTTTTTGCTTCTTGAAGTCAGGCTCAACTAACCTGGTTAGACATTTCATAGCTTAACTGAACCTCTTGGCTTGACTAGTTTAAATTCTCAGCTTGATAGTACAAAGATATCAGGAGCCTTTATTTTTCTTGAAGTCAAACTTTAGGTTTCTTCTTTCTGCTCAATCTTTACAAATGCTTTTGTCAATGAAAAAGTATGGGAAAAGCCTTGATGACTGAGGCCAGTGCTTTCTGGGAGGCCCATTTTGAAGTTAACACATCTCCTCCTCCTTCTCCTTCTCTGCTCCTCCTGCTCCCCCTCCTCTTTTTCTGTGTCCATGACAGGGACTTTCTTAGAAGAGAGAAGATGAGCAGCAGAGACTTCTGTTACAGTTGAAACATTCAGGGAGATGTCTTGTGAAGCTACAGTATCTACAAAGACAATCCAAGAACTATCTCTTTAGAACAAAGATCTGAATGCCACCTGTTTCTCCCCAGCATGCCAGAGTACCCTTCATCTGTAATGCATGTAATTACCTTTATTAAGTCCATCAATTTATTCCCCCCTCTAATTCTCATTTCTTTTTCTTGAAATTGTGTCTCCCACCACCACCTCAATCTGCCAAACAAATAGGCAATGTCCTATATGAGTCTAAGTGAAACATAAAGAAGCTATTTTAAAGCATTGCTTTAAGCAGCAAAATGTCTTGGGTTGGCCCTACAAGCTACATTACACTTATCCTTTAATGATATCTGCCAAGCATAAACCTTTCCATTGTGACCAGGGACTTATCCTAGAACAGATTGTGGAAAACAAGGGAAGAAATATTTAGTTTATCTGAGAAGAAGCAATACAGTTCTGATGTCTCAGATCTGGAAAGAAAGAGGCCCACTATAACAAAAGCTTTCAATTTACTCACAGTTACCCTCAGTTTTCAAATCTTTACTCCAAACAAGCATTAAAGATACCTTATAACATCTTGTTCTTCCTTTCTTGGTTTTGCCAGCAAAGTGAGGCTTCAAACCACCTTTCCACTGGCTAATTTTCAATTCTATCATTGTTGTTGCTGCTCCTTGGTCAAACTTTGTCCCATCAACTGTATACTCAGTCATATAACTTTGACAAAAATGGCTTCATATTCTAGTGACTAACATGACTGAATTAAAGATACAAATTGCACATCTAATCAAAATTGTTTCTGGGGAACTCAGGTGGCTTTGAGAGTGAACAGCAGTTTGGTTCAAACATCATGGTTTGCTTAATTACAATTATTAAATAAACCACAAGAGGCTGAATTCAAACAATATGTTAAAAACCAGAAAAGCAAGCCATATTATGAATTGCTGTACTGAGAAAACCCAATTAGAGATCTAGTTTACGTAACATATTATTGTGTGGTTTGCTTTCGATACAGTATGTTGCATGAAGTCAGCCAATGCTAGGTTAATATGTTATTATTAAACACACCATGATCTATTACAGTGTATCAACCTAGTCAATGAAATAAATGATATATATTTCACAGTCATATCTCTCAAATATATATTTCTCTAAGACTTGCTTTGCAACCTGCAAATTTTATGTAATGTACATTGAAATAGAAATAAAAGGATTAATATCATCACCACTAAGTGCCAATAGGAAAAATCACATCAGTAACATCATTAAGGGTAACTCAACTGGCTTGCATTTGGTTATGTACTTATTGTAAAGTGGTTATTTTCTCCCAGAGAACAGAGCACAAACACAGCACGCTAGGTGATTTCTCAGTATTTCATAAAGATCAGTTAAATACATATGCAATTTTCCGTGACTTCCTCAGTGGGACTGAACCTATCACTTAGCAACATTCACTAGGGAGCTTGTTGTAAAGATAGCTTTGGTTTCTCCTTTTTCTGCTAACAATGACATAATTCACTTGGAGGAAATATAACCAGTTAGATTTTCATTGCTAGATTTTAAAGGAAGGTTTATGTTATGATGCTATGATTAGAAAACCACTGAATTAGAAATCAGTTTTTCACTACTTAATGCTGGTAAAAAAAATGTGCAGCATGGAATTATCAGGATTTGTTCTGGTAGGTTATATTTTCTGCATGTGTGCAAAATGCATTTTTTTAGACAAAAGAAGAAGCAAAGCATCACTAGATGAGTCTTTGGACTACTGAAGATGGGCTATGAGATATTAAGTTTCCAACTATAGCTGTGTTGCCATAACAAATAATGGTTTGCTTAAATGTGGTTTATTTAATAAACTAGAAATGAGTAGGTTAATACAATATGCTAATCCACAAAACCTAAACAACTTCCCCTTCCGCAGTAAATCCCCCTCCATACAAGAAAGGAGCAAAATTTTATTTTGTTGCTTTTTGGGAATTTGCTTCATTTCTCTGAGTACAGCTTCATGTGATGTGTGACCACAACATGACATCAGAGCTTAATGTAAAGTGATCCTACACTGGATGCTGAAATGAAGTTGCCTAGGCAGAAAGTTTTATGCCTTTTTATTAATATTTTTATATGCCTGGCTACCTCTAAGGCTACCTCTAAGGAACCTCAAGCTGTGTTAGGATTGCAACACTTGTGGCCAGCATCATCTCATAGAGAATTCTTAGCTAGCGGGAATTACAGAATACATTTCTTGCTAGAAATTATAAAGATATAAATCAAACACAAACCAATTCAAATCATTGTTCAAATCAGATTTGTGACCTAATTCAGTGCAAATTTCAGTTCAGATTAGAAAGTTAATCCAATTCAATCCACATTGATATAGGGGGGAAATAATATTTCCTGGACAGGATGTAAGTGTCCAAATTAACTTGGAAATATATTATTTGATTTAATGATTCAAACTGATTTGCCGATTTGATCTGGGAAACCAATCTCATACAGGCAGTTAAATCAAATAGTGTCAAATGAAACTCCAAATTGAATCTTAACTTAGTCCCTAATTATTAAAAAAAATTAAAAAGCAGTAATTTTACTTAACCAGAAGAAATGAAACCAGGAACAGCCAAAATTTAATTACTTGGTTTTTTTTTTAATTTTAATTTTATTTTTCAAACAACAAAATCAGATAATACACACAACTAACATACATACAATTCCTTTCTGTGACAGTTTCGTATTGGTACACTTCTATTATTTATATCTTACCCTTACATTTTCTATTTACAATATCATTATAATTCTTAGTCCCTTTTTCCCTTTTATTTCTATTATTTATAGCCATCTATTTTTTACATATATATTATTTCCCCTTCTATTATCCTTTATTCCTAGTCTCCAGCCATTTGTACCATTTACCCCATATTCTATAATATTCAGTATCTTCTTTTTCTTTTAATTCTTTTGTTAATTTATCCATCTCTGCGCAGTCTAGGATCTTTCCTATTATTTCTCCCTCTGTTGGTGTCTTTTCTTCTGCGCATATACTATTCTTGCTGCTGTTATAATATGCAGTATTAAATATTTTATCTGTTTGGTATAATTTCTGTTAAATATCCCTAATAAATATAATTCTGGTATCCACTCTAATGACTGGCTGATGAATTCTTCCAGCCATGTTTTAATTCTAGTCCAATATTTTTGGCCAAAGGACATGTCCACCATTGATGGTAATACGTTCCATATCCTTTCTTGCATTTCCAACATATCAGTGAGTTGTTTGGGAACATCCTAGTGATCCTGGCGGGCGGAAGATGCCATCTGTAAAACATCTTCCACTGGTTTTCCTTGTATGCTGTTGCCATTGTCAATTTTATATTTGTTTTCCAAATTTTTCCCACTTCTCCAATTCAATGTTGTAAGTAAAATTTAATTACTTGTGATGGCCAAACTCTGTTTCAGTTTGACTATGAATGTTAGAAATGATGGCTAGAAATTGCTGTCAAGAGTAGAAATATCAATTGTTGGGTTTAAAAAAAGATAAAAATGGCATGAGATAAGAATATTCTGAAGAGCAAGACTAGAAATAAGTAGTTGAAATGGCAAGGAATTGAATTTTTAAAAAGCTTAATAAAGAAACTTCTCATGTTTCAAATGGATTTAAGAACACACTAAGCTAAATGTGTCTTAATATATAGTTTGAAGCTTGCCAATAAATTTAGTGTATGGTTTAGTGACTGTGCATAATCAGAAACCATGGTTATAATTTACCATAAACACAGCCTACTTTAGGCAGATGCTTCAACAGCAATGTTGTACTTACAAGATGTTGAAGTGGATCAGGAAGCTTTATTAAACAACAGAAGTTCATATTCCAATTCTAAAATGTTACAATAAAATAAAATCATCTTTCTTACCAGATGTTCAGATATTTATAGTGCATGGATATATACACATATATATTACAGTATATTTTGCTTCAGCAATATAAGCTTATATTTAAAGTACATTATGAATCAGAGAACAAGAGATTGGAGATAATTCTTTCATCTTGTCACAAATGGCAGTACTTCTGCAGGTTTGAGGTCTGAATGTTCCCTAATGCTTAGCTATACAAATGCATTGAAAAAATGAACCATAAAAGAGCTGATAAACTAATTTAAAAAAAAGGTAGTTGGCCTCTATAAAGCCTTGGGGGGGGGAAGCAGAAAATTGAGAATTATATGAAAATAAAATAAAGATAGGCTAAAAGATGAAAATCTATTCATGGACTACATGACCTTTTAATGTACAGATTGGGTAAGACTTTATTTTAAGTCTTTTTCCAGTTTTAGATGGATTTATAAAATATAAGTAAGATGCACTAACTCTGCTATGAAAATGTTTATCCTAATATAGATTTTTCTATTTAATAAGACATAGATTTAGATAAGAGCTGAAGCACCATGAGTTCAAAGCATTCTTCCACAATCGGATTCATAGAGAATCAAGTCTGGGCTTGTCTGCTTCTGGAACTGAAAGCAATCTCTCCTCTCTACCCTGTTGGAAGAATCTGCTGTTGGTATTGTAAATTTATTTCATGTGTTATGTATATAAAGAAGTTAATGAATCCTGCTGAATCAGTTATCTGTGTGTGCTTTCTGGATTTGATTTTTGCAACAAACAAACTCTAGGTTATGGGCCCAGAGCACACAGAAAAACTGCTTTGTAATTTAAGCTGAGGGACAGCCTGTGTTCTAAGCAGAAGAGAACAAAGCTGTGAAAGCTTGCAGGATAGCTGTTGAAATTAACAGAAGAACTATATATATTGGGCTGCAAAGATAGACTGCTTCCTTAAGGCTAAGGAGTTCTGAGATATTGTTGTTAATCTACCCCAGGCACCATTAGCAGCTGCAGAGCAGAGGCAGCATGATAAAGCAATGGCTTATATTATCTTGAGCTTAGAAGATGAACAATTTATCAATGTAGCTGATTTAAAGACTGCAAAGGAGGTCTGGCTGAAGTTTAGAAGTGTGCATGTGAGTGTGTCAGCATACAATATTGTACAATTACCAAGAAAATTGTACAGAGCCTGTTTGCAACCAGAAGAATCTGTAGAACAGCATTTTGTAAAAGTGCAAACTTTATTTGTGGAGTTAAAACAGTGTGGAATGAAGTGTTCTTACTCTTAAAAGGTGCTGTTGGTGATTAACAGTCTTGATAAAACATGAGACATTGTTTCAGCAGCATTTGAGTGCAAACCAGAGCAGGAGTTGCGTTTGGAGGCCTTAAAGGCTTGTTTGATTACTGAGGAGAAGAAGCGCTATTTTAGGAGAAGCCACGAGGAGAAATTCCTGAGGTGGAGGCCCAAGGAACAGAGAAAGAAGAGCAATGGAAAATTCCACAGACTGGCTATCTGCAAGGAGCAGAGCAAAAGACAAGATGTGTGCAAAGAGAAAGCAGCAGAAAAGATCAGATTACAACCCAGAAAAGTTGTTCTAAGCAGAAAGAACAGCAACAATGAAGGTGCTTCATTTGTGATGAAAAAACACATTTAAAGAAGGACTGTTTGCAAAGGAAAAACTATTTGCAAGGAAGAAATTATTTGCAAAACAGAACATATTTGCGAAGACAATTAGCTGATGAACAAGTTGCTGTGGCAAAAGTCAGCTATTGCAATAATAGAGATAAATGGTTGATAGACAGTGGGGCAAGTCAAACAATTGTTAATAATTCTAAATTGTTTTACAGGATGGATCAGGCTGCTGGAGATGCAGTAGCCTTGGCAAGTAGCCAGAAAGCTAAGGTAATTGGAAGAGGCAGTGTGAAAATTCCATATCTGGAAAAAAGGTTTAATGATATATTTTGTTTGTCTGAAATGGAGCATAATTTGCTGAGTGTCTCTAGTTTAGACAAGTAAGGATTTGAGACCACATTTGCAAATGGAAGGTGTCTCATAAAGAGAAATGGGAATGTATGTGTAGAGGGCATAAAAGAGGATAATCTTTATGTGTTGCAGGGACAAAAGGTTCAATGTGGACAAAAATTTGGAAATGTGCCACATTCATGTGTTCATCTCTTGCACAATAAGCTTGGCCATGCCAGCTTCAGAGTTTTGCAAAACATATAACAGTTTACAGAAGGATTGAATTTAAAGAGATGTAAGGCATACTTGGACTGTGCAGTATGAAAATCATCAAAGTCCAAGGCATTCCCAGTAAACAAAAATAGCACAAGGCAGACAACAAGAGCTCTAGAGATGGTATATGCAGAGTTAGTAAAGTTAAAGTGTGTAATATATAGTATGAGCCAAGAAAATGTAAGGAAGTATTGGCATTACCTAAAATTGAACAAGTAAAGTGGAAAGAAGCCATGGACAAAGAAATAAAATCCTTGGGAGACCATAAAGCGTTCACATCTATGACTTTGCCACAGGGTTGCAAAGCTGTAGGATGCAAGTGGGTATACAAGAAGAAAGTACTTCCCAATAATGCCCAATAATGAGGTACAATATAAAGCAAGGTTAGTGGCGCAAGGTTTATCACAGATGAAAAATGTACACTATGAGGAGGTATTCATGCCTACAGTAAAGAGTGACAGCATCAGGCTGGCACTAGTTTTGGCAGCAGCACATGGCCATAAAATCTAGCATTTTGACATAACCACTGTATTCCTCAATTCAGAATTAGAGGAAGAAATTTACATGGCTCAAGCACCAGGGTATGAAAGCAAAAGGCCTAACACGGTGTATAAAGTGAACAAGGACATTTATGGGCTGAAGCAGTCATCCAGGAATTGAAATTTATGTTTAGATACTGCATTGAAGAGTCTTGGGTTCAAGAGTTGCAAGGCTGATGGTTGCATATACATTGGAAAGTTATAAAGTGGATATTGTCAATTATTAGCATTTGTGGATGATCTTTGTTTCATTGCAAAGGATCAGAGGTGGGTTGCTGCCGGTTTGAATCAGTTCTATAGAACTGTTAGCAGAGATTTGCCTCTTATCACTGAACTGGCAGCGATGGCCAGCTGGCCATGCCCCTGAACCGGTTCTCTGTGAAACAATTGGTCCTCCCAGTGGAAATTGCCTCGAAAATAATCCTCTGCACAAGCGCGGAGGGATATTTTTGAGGCAATACCCAGATGTGACAGGGGTGTGCATGCATGCACACAAAATGTCCACTTCCATCGGAACCTGAACCGGTAGGAAAGGTAAGCAGAACCTACCCCTGCAAAGTATGTATCACAGTTCTCAGGTATTTGAAGGAAACTGTGAATTTGGGTCTTCAAATACAGGTCTCTGAAGAATTAAAATTGAAATGCTATGTTGATAGTGATTATGCAAATGATGTAAAAACCAGAAGGTTCAATTGTGGTATTGTTTGGATGGGCTTTAATTGGTTGGAACTCCAGAAAGCAAACACCTGTAGCAATTTCTACTGCAGAGGCAGAATTTATTGCTTTATCTGAACTCTGTTCAGAGATAACTTGGTACGTGCAGCTGTTACAGGATTTAAATGTAAAGGTAAATGAAGCTGTACTGGTATATGAGGATAATGCTGCTTGAAATAAAAATGCAACAGGTGACAGAGTAAAAAATAGAAGCAAGCATGTGGACATTAAATATTGTAATGTAAGAGAAGCCATCAAATGTAAATTGAGTAGCTTGTTTCACTATTCTTCAGAGGACAATTTGGCAGACATAATTGACCAAGGTGGAGTGCACCATGGGATGAATATGAAGTTAATTGAATTAATGTCTATTCCAGTCATGAAGGGAGGAGTGTCAGAGAATCCATGACTGGGAAGACATGGTAATAAGGTCAGCCAATGAATAGGCAGAGCAACTAAGTCAGTTGCTTTAGCCAGTTTTTGGCCTGCAGAATGCTTCTGGAGGCAGGGGAGGTGAAAAATGGGGCACGCGGATACCCCAGGGGACCAAAAACAGGCCCATTTTAGCCCATTTTTGGCCTGCAGAATGCTTCTGGAGGCAGGGGGGTGAAAAACAGGGCACGCAGACCCACATCCCAAGAGAGAGAGAGATAGACACACACAGAGAGAAAGTGAGAGAGATAGACAGAAAGAGAGAGAGAGAAAAAACAAGAGAGAGAGACAGAGACAGAGAGAACGAGAGAGAGATAGACAGAGAGAGAGAGGAGGAGGGAAAGAGAGAGAGAGGAGGAGGAAAAGAGAGAGAGAAAAAACAAGAAAGAGAGAGAGATAGACACAGAGAGAATGAGAGACAGAGAGACAGAGAGAGAGAAAGGAGGAGGGAAAGAGAGAGAGAGAGAGAGGAGGAGGGAAAGAGAGAGAGAAAGAGAGAGAGAGAAAGAGAGAGAACAGCCATAGAGAGAGACAGGCAGAAAGAGAGACAGAAAGAGAGACAAAGAGAGACAAAGAGAGAGGATATATATGTTGATTGTAAGCTCCTTGGGGCTGAGAAGAATTGCTGCAAAACTGAATTTCCTGAAGTGGACCACTAGATTCCCAAACAACTGAAAAAATAATCTAGTAAAAAGGAAAGTCAACCAAAAGAGCAACATGCAAACAAAATCAAATAAAACACCCCCAGGAGCAAAACAAATTAAAGTTTAATTTGTGTGCATTGTGTAATGGACTGCTAAATTGGCCATGCCCATCTAGTCACATGGCCTCCTAGTCATGCCCAACCAGCCAGTCCAGCCCCTCCTTAATAGTCTGAGGGACTGTGAATTGACCCCCTGTTTAAAAAGTTTGATGACCCCTGCTGTAGTTACTACAGCAGTTGTTTCTGGGTTTTTTTCCACTGAAAAGTGGAATTTGATCTAATCTTGAGATATATGTTTGCATAGCCTAGATCTATTTATCCTATGAAGCTACTCTGTTTTTTTTAACCTTTCCCCTGTCCTTGCTCATCATTTATCTATTTATTAATTGAATAGACCACTTAGTAGGACTAAAGCTTTACAGAATGAATGAATAAATAAATCATATCCCAAGATGATGTCAGCATAAGAGAGGCTGATATTAATTCATATTTTTCCTTTTCACAGCTGGCACAGTTTCGGCTTATGTGCCAGGGCCATCTTAGAAATTACCTGCTTTATTTTTAATGAGTGGGATCCTTGACATATCTGGCAAGCTCTGGAAGCAAAAGCTTGTTCATTATGATTGTGAGCATCAATATAGAACTTCTATTAAGCATCTCCAAATCTGTAATGTACATCTTTTTTAAAAAAATATTTTATTTTATTCAGAAAATAAGATGGGCCTATTTAAAAATGTGTGGGTAACAGCTAGTTCTGCACTTACAGCCCAAAAGAAAAATATGGTGTGAAGTAATTGCTATATTTTGTATTTTTCATATTTGTTCTGTTTCATATTTTTCATATTCCCTCTTGTGGCTTTTTTATGAGGCACCAGTTTCAGCCTACAAGATGGATTCACAATAGAGTTTTTCTTTTCTTTTTTCTCACAACAAAACTACCTACTGTTAACTCAGAAATTTCCATCTAAGCTGCATCACAAGTTGTTTTGTAAATTCTGATTTAAAAGCATGCCGCAGTGCAGTACTAGAATATGATAGCTGCTTTTCAGGAAAAGAAAGCCACGCGCAATGTGAACCTTGTTTCATTTTTCTCATAGAAGTATATTAAGTTGTCTTTTTAACATTATTCAGTTCTTTTTAAGAAGATATTTCTTACTTGTGTCTATATGTATTTAGTTTCCACAATCACATACCATAGCTAACTACAAATAGATTAAGCTATACAGACACCTACTGCTCCTTCCCATATTTGGGATACCAGGTGATCTCGGAAAAAACACTTAATCCTTCCCTCTGGTTCAGCTGGTAAAGGAGGAGAGCCTGTGGCTTAGAAGTTAAAGCAACTGCCTAACAGGCAAAGCAGCCCACGTTCAAATCCCAGAAGGATATGGCTAGCTGATGAGAGCTAAATAGTTTGAAATAGATCTATACTAGTCTCCCTTTATTAATCAATTCCACCTAACGTTTTAAGTTACAGGTGACTCTGTATATTTGCAGAGTAATAACTCTATAGAGAGAAGGTTGGTACAGAGTAAACCTAGAGAGAGAGTAAATATGCAGAGAGTAAGTATTTGTACCAAAATAAAACATTAAGGGAAATACCCAAGAAACATTACCTAGATAAAAGAGGCTGAAACATTTTTTAAGTCCTGCCAAATAAAATAATATCCAGAAGTGAGTCATGCACAAACATTTCCCTAATTCACTGGAGTATAAGAAGTGGGAGGAGGTACAATATGATCAAACTCACAACATTCTGTTAGATCAGATTCTCCTCATTGTTGGCCCCTTCTCCATGGGACATCATTCTCCTAGAGCAGGCTATCCCTGGCAATAGGCATGAACTTAAATGGACTTAAGAGGATGGTAGAGGACAGGAAGGCCTGGAGGAATGTTGTCCATGGGGTCAGAATGGGTCGGACATGACTTCGCAATTAACAGCAAAAAACATCACACTATGTCACTTGACGTGATTGAGTTTGACATCCGTGTCCTAGAGGCACAACAGGCCTCCAGCTTGTTGGTTTTTTGAAAGGCACTAAAGACATGGTTTTGTAAGTGCGCGTGGTGATAAGGAATGAAAACAGAGTCCACCAAGTGATTGATCTGATTGTGTTGTTGCTACAACGGTTTTTTAAAAATGTTGTAAGATTCCTGGAGTCACCTGTGTGTGAGCTGGGTGGCCATATAAATTTGTTTAAGAAATATAAATTTGTTTAAGAAATAAAAATAGCCAGCCTTAATAAAGGTAAGTAAGATTTTTACTAACTGCCTTCTCTGTGATCCCTCCATATCAGTATAGTCTACACTAGGGCAGTTTCATCTGTTTTAACATGGTATGTTGAGGTCCTATTCATAAAAAAAGCCTCCAAGGACCAACCATGAAATGGCTTCCATGATGCATCATCTTAACAAAATAGTTAGCTATATTCTCTCCTCATTCAGATGCTCAGTATCACTCCTCATATACCGTAGATGCTCACTATTGTTGTTGTATTATATTTATAAACAGATAGATTTATCATTTTTATTTTCTAATAATGCCTTTGAGGTCTACAGGAATCAAAAACCATTTTTGAATATCAAGATTGAGCTGGAGGCTTATGCTGCATTTTGTCATTTCCCTCAAGGTTTTTTTCTAACATTAAGCATTTTTTAAGGTCAAATATAGCAAGAAACCTAAACATTACCATGGCTACTATGTTGTGCCTCTCTGAAACATGTTCTTCAAGCAGCTAACACCTCAAGGTAAAAAGGGGGAGAGGAGGAGGAGGAGGAGGAAGAGACTAGTTGCTGTAGTTAAATAAATATTACTGGATTTCTCATAGTTTGTAGTTTGTATGACTCAGAATCTCCATGCTTTATAATTTGTTCCTCATTAAATTTTGCTTATGCTCTCATTATGTAAGTCATCATGCTTAGTTAGTAAACAGTTAAGAACACTGAGTAGAATGGTTTTCCTTCAGCATCATTCTTGTTTTTAATCCATACATACAGTACATGCTATAAATGTTTAACTGTAGGGGCAAATGCTGTTGCCCAGCAACAAAGACTTGGCAAGAGCTCAGAAGCAGCTCCACATTACTAACAGACAATGGAGCACACTGTTCAGCGATCAATAACTTTTGATTTAAAGACAATGCCCAGTTTATCAGCCTTTCTATCTACAACTCCCACGTGTATTAAATGAGCAATGAATATAAGAAATCTATGGAAAGCGTAGCTTTGTTTCAAATGTTGTCAAACAATTTATCACAAATATTCTCCATCCTGCTCAAGTGATTACAGTTGTACTGTAAATTATACTACACATATACGTACTGCCCTTGAAGAGCATTCAGAAGCATCCTGGTGTAGAAAGTGGCAGCATGGATAGTTAATGTAACAATGTGTGGGAAAGACCATGGGAGACAGTGGGAAGAGTTGCAACCAGGGCAATAGTCGAATATGAAGTCACTTTAACTACAGAAGAAATGTGGGCATGACAAAGCATCTCAAAAGGGACTCTCCCTAGTTATTTGCCTATAAAGGCCAGGGGGAGAAATACAGTATATTTCAGGTTTGCAAAGTTGACAAAACACAACTTCATGAGTGGCATTGATTGCCAATGATGAGGGAGGTGATCAGTTACAGAATATCTATTTTTCAAAAGACAATCTGGTGAGATTAATCTTCCACACATTGCTTGGTAAACATTTTTCTTTTAATCTCAAGAGCTTGGCATAACAGCTCACAATATTATATGCACTAAACTGCCTGTGTGTCTATGTGGTAGTCTAGAGGCAGTCCTGGAAATAAAGATACTGCAGGCTAGTATTTTTCTTTGAATTATTTATAGTTTATTTCTATTCTATTTATTTCTATTGTAAAGCAAGATAAGTCAGTTAGGAAGGCTGGTGGAGATCGCAGTATGATACTTAACATTTATATGTATTGGCCTTGCACTCCTTATTCTACTAATGGGAATATTCTCAAAAAGAAACATTTTAATATTGGATAAACGGTCTGATGCAATGCAGATCATGGTCAATGTGAAAACCAATGTATTGGAGTTCAAAATAAGTATGTTTGACAGGAAAAATGAAGTGAATGATTGCAAATTATACATAAATATGTAAAATTGCAGCAAGTACCAGTAGATAAATTGGTGGAATGTTTACCATAGATTGAAAAATCAACAAGCAACATTTATAATTGTATATTTGTGCATGGTCAATGAAGAGGTACAGTATAACTTTTCAAAGATAAATTATGAGAGGGTAACTTGCATGCAGCTTTAAATTTTCTTACAGGCTCTTCCACAGATATTCACCTTTCTTTTTTGTCTATTATAACAATAATCAAATACACACATATTTTATTGAAGACATTATGGTTATAAAAGCTAATGTAAACTCAGAAAGTAAAAATAGAGTAAAATGTAAAGAACATTTTTTAGAAGTAGTGAAATAAAGAAAAAAATATACAAAAAAGTTACTTTCAATCTTCATCACAACAAATATAAGTAAGTTTCTTAACTCTTCGCTCCCTATAAAGTTAAAAATAGGCATTACTTCCCATAACTCAGCCTTTATCTGTAAGTAAATCCATAACATTTCAATTTCGAGCCAGCAAAAACTCTACAAAGGATTGCTAGAATTGCATTAAAATGTGTCTGATTTTAGTCTTGATCAACCTCTATCAAGTTGATCATTATAAACCAACTTAATATCCCTTCCTTTTATTCCTGAAAAATTTAATCTTTAATTTATTCAAATATGTTAAAGGATTTGATTTCTCCTCAATTCTTTGTCCCATTCTTCTCCCTTCTTCTTAGAGACTTTTTTGAGGCTTTTACAAGTTTCTTTCTTAAATCTAATAAAAAAGACATTATTCAGATCATTTTCTTAGTTTATCATTTGTACTGTATTTTCCCTTTAATTTTTAAAACTGCAGTTATCTTCTTTTGTATATCCAATAAAGTTTCCTTGTCTTGGTTGTTCTCTTGGTCTGTCACTTTATATTTCCACTTAAAACCTTTTATTTGTTTTTTAATCCACTTTTTAAAAAAATGAATATTTATGAATCTACTAGTTTTGCATTAATCAAGATTTGTTTCATGTCTGTCATTCCTTCATTAATATCCTTTAGACAAATTCTATCCATAGAAACAGACATTGTTAATGATATTGTGGCTACTTATTCCTGCTCTCATTCTTTGAAGATCTCCTTTAATATTTCAAATGTTACAGTTACAGAGTTTGATGTCATTTTGTAATTTTCAATCCTAATCGAAACCAAACACAATTTGTTTTCTTTTTGCCTGAAATCTTTAGTCCCCTTGAGTGCAGTGGTGGGATTCAAATTTTTTTACTACCGGTTTTGTGGGCGTGGTTTGGTGGACGTGACATGGCTTGGTGGATGGGGCAGGGGAAGGATACTGTAAAATCTCCATTCCCTCCTCACTCCAAAGGAAGGTCCCTATTTCCTCCTGATCAGCTGGGACTCGGGAGGCAGATAATAGATGGGGGCAGCGTCAGTCAGAGGTGGTATTTACTGGTTCTCCAAACTACTCAAAATTTCTGCTACCGGTTCTCCAGAACTGGTCAGAACCTGCTGAATACCATCTCTACTTGAGTGTCCAATTTAAATCATAAAGTGTGTTTTGACTTAGAGTGGATAAAATAAATTTGTTTCCCAAGAAAAGTTGTTTAATTTACATAGTTCCAAAAGCTTATAATAAAAGATTCAATATTCCAAATTTATCTAGACTCTTAATTTGTTTATAATTCCCTTGGTTCAAAAACACACTTAGCTTTTGGTCATTTATTTCAAATTCTTTAAATGCTTAAACTTATAATTTATTTACGGTATTTTTTGTTCAGAAGTGAAGATAGGTGGCTTTTTGAATTTATCATTCCAAAGATTTCTAATGGCTTTAAGATGGCTAGATGATTAACTGCAAGGTGGTTAGATTTCTGAAAGTGATTAAAAGCAAGATGAGCAAACCTAGTGCCCTTTAAAAAAGTCCCACTGCTGTTGTGAGCTTGTTTGATCCCTTCATGTTGGGGCACTCAAATTGGGGAAAACACCCTCTGGTGTTCTCATAAGAAGCAGCTATATAGAACACATGTGGAGGATCTTCCATCCTCTTCTCTCCAGGGACATTTCAAAGAACCAGTATAGTCATTGGTTTTTCATTCTTTGGGTCTTTTCTTGTCTTTCCTCTCCAGTTAAGTCCTCTAGTAATCATATGTTACTTTATTTTGCCATGGCTACTGTGAAAAAGCAATTGCTAAAAGGGCCATTTAGGCTTGAATATAATAAAAAATGTTGTGGCAATCACAGAATTCCATGATTGATCAACTAAGATACTTATCATCTAATAGACTTGGTATGGTTATTAGTTGATGAAAATGACTCAATTATTGGAAAGCATTTACAGTACATGACAAAAATAATTATGTAATTTCTTGAACAGAGCAATGCATCACGGTAAACATAGAATAGAATGAAAGTATACTGTCAAGGAAGCCGCCTAATATAGGAAATATAATTTCCTATATTATTTTGTTACCGAAAATTAGGTTTAAGAGCACTGTGGAATACTTCTAGGTATGATTCCTAGAAAATGTTTCAGGGTACGTGGGTGTGCAAATATAGCACTTGTCTGGAGTTCTTTTAAAATGTAGCTGTTTTTAAAAAATTGTGCAATCATGCTCCAAGCACATTTTTGACATCAAATCAAAAGCATTGCATAGCTCTAATGATTTCTCTTAACAGCATAAAACATCTGAAGAAGAAACACCTCTTTGATATACCTGTTTTAGGCAGTCTTTTAAAAATGCATCATGTTTATTAAATGGAAGCTCCTCAAAAATTCCTATACTGTATTTTAACACAACAAGTGAATATTTTTATCTGATTTCATCAGTTCTATTGAGCTACTGAGTGCAAACACATTTTTCCTAGTGAAATTCAGCTCCATACTTCCACCCAGTGGGGTTTTCTTGATAAAAATTGAAGTACATTTTTAACAGGAGTAAGATGAAGCTATTTTATCCTGCTGCATTGGGGTAAATAGTGTTACATGTATACCATTTTTATGAAGTGTTTCTATAATTAAATTAAATTAAATAACTATCTAGCAATGGCTTTAGTCATTTTACATCATACTCATAATACATAAACCATGTATTTGGCAGTAACAGTAGAAATTACAATCCTTACAATATAAATTTACAGACTAACATGTCAACTCAGACAATCCATATTCCATACTATAGCCAGTGAATATTAAAACATTCCACGGGTTTATAAAGTCCACAAAAATAGGTGATTGTTATTGTATTGTATAGGTACAGAATGCTGATGGACTGGGCTAATCTTCTGATTTATTTGTACTTTTATATCGCACATGTTAGTATACAAAGTTAACACCCACCCACCTTAGAAGAATAAAATATTTTAGGAAATATAAAAAAGGCAGAATATTATATTTTTCCTAAAGGAAAAACATGTTTCTAAAGACAGAAACTCCGAGCAGGAGTTTCCTGCGTCCAAGCAGATACTAAGTTGAGGCCAGCTTTTAGAAATGCAGATTTGGTAATCCATTCAAGAAAGGATATTTTGAATAAAGGTAGAATAGTAGGATTAGCCCTCACTCAAGATCCAAATCAGAAAAAAAGCCATTAAGACACCATAGGAATTGCCCACCAAACACAAGCTTCTTCATTACATCATTACCCTCCAAGTTTCAACCAACTTAACTCAGACAACCTCAACTATGACTCCTGCATAGCCCCATGGGAATCTGACAGCAACCAATAAAATACATGCTTTTGCCACAGGAACAGGAAGCTCAAGTTCAAAGCCCAAGAGAAGGTATACATACCGCTCAATCTCCACTTCATGTTGTCAGTTGCCCAGGGCCTCAAACCCATGTGGTCCTGTCCATCAGTAAACCATCTTTCCAATCAGTCTCCATGTTTCCAGTGTCTTTCTCCCCACTTGGAACTGAACCAGATGGATATTTCTTTTAACATTAGGAAGGATAGCAAACAGATAAAAAAATACCTCTGAATATTTTTAAATTTGGTGAAATAAAGCAAGCTTGGCCTAGGAAGGAACAGATTGTTGTGTAAAAGGGCTTTCAGCTCTGCTGAGTTCTAGGTAAAATTCTTGGCTGAGAATTTACAGACATATTCTGTTGTTTCATCCTAAGCGCGTGTATGCTGTACCTGGTTCGGTTTTCTTGATTTAACAAGCCTGAACACTGTTGATTCCTGCATAATGTTCCATAATAAAAGATGCATTAACTTCTTGAAATGCTTGTATAGTTATATTGCAATAGTTGAAGCACTGCTTCCAATTGCAAATATTTTTAGTTCTCTTATTATTCAGATACAATTAACAAAAAGAAATTTAGCAAATGTATTACTACTCAGAATGTTCCACCTAAAGAACTTTTTATTTTATATTTACTTATTCATATCCCAACACTGTAATTTGTATAAATCACTCAAGGTAGCAAACATGCAGGTAGTCAGTGACTAACAACCACAATTGAGACCAGAATGTCTGTTACTGAAACAGTTATTAAATAAGTTGCACCCAATTTTACAATCATTTTTGCCATGGTTAAGCGTATCACAGTTAAGTAAATCCACTTTCTCCCATTGAGTTTGTCATAAATTGGCTAAGAAAGTTGCAAATAATGATGATGTGATGCAGCCATTGTAAATACATGCCAATTGACAAGTGCCTGAATTTTCATAAGGTGACCTTGGGGATGCTGTGATGGTTGTAAGCACAAGGACTTGGTCATAATTTTTTTCAGTGCCATTGTAAATTAGAATGGTCATTAAACAAATGGTTCTAAGTCAAGACTATCTGTATCTAATATTGCTTCCTCCTATTTTCCCACAATTAACTTGTGAGGTGGTTGGGCTGATACACTGACTAGCCAGTTACGGTACCTAACTAGCTTTCATGCCCAAGGCAGGACTAGAACTCACAATCTCCTGGTTTCTAGCCTGGTGCCTTAACCACTAAATCAAGCTTTTTCTGCAAGTCCAAGAACATAAGACCTTACCTCATACATGCTATATTTGTTCATGTTAAATTAGGTTACATTTTAGATCTAGCACTGTTATACTGACTTACATTGTGAGAAAAACTGTTGTCAAAGCAGAACATCAGAATGCTAGATGTGATGGGTATGTTAACATAGGTAATCTAGTTGATACATACTTTATCTCACTGGACAGCATTCTGAGAGTCTGAGTTTTCCAAAGCCATGTTAGGCAACTGTGGCTAAAACTTATCATTCTATATCCACAATATGCCATATGATGGCATATAGCATACTGTGCTATTTATAGATAATAAGGTGAAATGAATGACTGTCTAAAGAAAAGCTGAGATAATTAGAGAGGGTAAGGAGACATTTTCTTTTGGTTTTGCATATACTTCCAATTCAGAATAGGAAAGCTCTGGTGCTAGAACAGGTGTGGATGATGAACAGCCAAGCACAGTTGGGGAAAAATTGCAATCACAGTTCTAGCCATTTCAGATCTATGGAAGCAGTGAGTGTACTTTTCACACATGGTTTCTGCATTTGGGCTCTTTTTGTAAAATACATAATGATATAGTGCAGTGTTGGCGAACCTTTTCAGTACTGAGAGCCAAAACGGGAGTGCACGCATGAGGGAGCACCAGAAACCGGAAGAGCATTCCTTGGTGTGCGCAAGCTGAGCTTCTAGTTTCCAGTGTATTCATGCACACCAGGGAGCTGCTCTTCTGGTTTCCAGCGCTCCTGTGCATGTGAAGACCAGCTGGCCAGCATGCATGTGCATGCCGGAACCCGGAAGAGCAATAGGCGACGTCTAGCGTGCCCGGAAAGATGGCTGTGTGCCACTTCCAGCACGTGTGCCATAGGTTCACTATCATGGATATAGTGTAATACATGGGTGTCAAACTCATGGTGTCATGCTGCCATATTGCAACATTGTACCCCTTTGTGGAGCTCGGGCGGGCGTGGCCTGCACCTGACGCACCCGGCCCGCAAGCCTCCCATTTGACACCCCTGGTGTAATATATCATGTTGTTGGTGTTCATCTATGGTTGTATTTACCTACTTTTAAGAACTGCTAAGGACCAGATGATTTTTTACTATGTCCTCATACATAAAGCCATGGAAATCAGAGGCTTTCTTTTTCATATGACTCTGTATGTGTTAATTATTGCAATTCATTACAGAATTCTTGAGAAAATTATTAGAAAAATGCCTCTGCTAGTACAGTGAAGATTCCTTATGAATTATTTAATAGTATTAACCTACTAGTATGCAGGCATCTGGTTGCTGAAGGTACTCCTAAACAATTCATTATAATTTTCAGTGGTGAATGTTATCTATACCTAGATACACATACACAAAATTTTCCTACCCTGTTCCAACTAGATCCCATTAATCCCACATATTCCTATCTTTTTAAAAAATCAATCCTGTTTTATTTCTGTAAGCAATTTTTCTCTAAATATATTTATATGCTCAGGTTTATCATAGTAATAATTGCACTATATTTGGCAAACATTTACAAACTCTATTTCTATATTTATCAGGTTATGCCAAGAAGAGTTTGTTCATGGTCAGTTAAAGTGAATTTTTGAATGTATGCAAAAGAAAACGAACAGAGGAAAATAAAGTACTGCAAACTTTAAACTAAACCAAAGACCAGCTTTATTGAAAGCAGCAATGTGCATGCCCACTTAGCAATTGTACAGGTAATCCCCAATTTACAACTACAATGGAGCCCAACATTTCTGTTAATGACCTTTCTTGGTTGTTAAGTGAATCTGGCATTCCCATTAATTTTGCTTGTCAGACTGATACAAAAAGGGATCCTGGGACACTGCAACCATCATAAATATGAGTCAGTTGCCAAGCATCTGAATTTTGATTATGTGATCATGGGATGCTGCAACGGTTGTAAGTGTAAAAAACGGTCATAAGTCATTTTTTTCAGTACTGATGTAACTTTACACGGTCACTAAATGAAGTTATAAATTAAGGGCTACCTGCATTAAGGCAAAATGATCTGTTTTTAAGTCACTGTACAAATGCACCACACAGAAACTTTAGCTATCTTTCTTAAAAATACAAAGAACATTTTAATATAGTCAGCCTATTCAAATTGTAATTTAAACTTTAAAAGTCCTTGCAAGTAGATTTCAATATTTCAAAAATATTTTCATTATAAGTTTAATTAGGCAGGCTGTTGTAGAAAAAAAAGTCCATAACCAGTTGATACTATCATTTTTTTGTGTCTATAACTTAAAACAATATGATAAGTTATGCTTTTCCCTCAATTTTTTGAAGTAGATATTCCATTTGTAAATTTAGATTTGGTTGTCCTTTTCTAGTCCTTTTACTTAATATTTTATATGTTTCCATTTTCTTCTGTTTATAAAGTTTTTGAGCTTTCTCTCTTTCTTCTCTTCTTTTTTGGGCTGCCTGAAATTAAAAAAAAACCTAGAATTAAAACATGTACTTATTTCATTCTTTTTAGAGTTATTTCATACTATGCATGCTGCATCAATCTTAGCAACTATATACTGTATATAACAAAAAATAGCATCTATCAGCACATTCTGAATGCTCTTCTCATTTTACTCACAAGACAGAGCATGCAACTGTTGACATAAATTTCTTCTATTGATGAAACATAAACATATGCTTTTTTTTTAAGAATAGAAATTTATCTATCACCTTTTCTGTAGGCTTCCTCTTTGGTATGACATAGCTGCTTAAATTTAGGTGTGAATCTAAGGTTTATTGTTACTGTATATTCACGTTTCTGGTCGGTACACAGGTGTTTACAGAAGCTGAGATATGATGTTACAGTATCTGTGAGTTCACCCAAGTCTGCAGAGATATTTTCGAAAACATTCCAATCACTGCAGTCAAGGCAGGCCTGTAGCTTTAGCTTTGCCTCCTCAGGCCAGGTCCCCACTGATTTAATTGTTCATTTTTAAGACTATATAAGACATACTCAAAAGAGATCAGCATTATTGAACTCAGTAACTGCCTATATAAAATTTAAAATCAAACCAAGATATATAGCCCTAAAACCAATGACTTTATTTAAAAGTAACATACTTCTTTTTTCTTGTTTCGTTCAGTCTTTATTTTTTCATAATCCTCTTTTGCTTTCTGGTTTGAAGTTTTTGCTTTAAGTCTTCTTTGAATCACATTGCTTCTGTGTTAAACAAGAATACTGGCAATTACAATATGCCTTTGGTTAAGCAGAACTATATTCTCTAAGCAGTTGGAAACTTTGATTCAATGACTGAAAACCTGTGGAATGGATGAATGGCAAAGATTCTTAGATTATTATTTGCTTCAGCCCAGTACCTTATTTAGTCATTGTACCTTTTTTGGGGAACAGCACTCGAAATAATTTTACCATTGGTCTCTGGGGAAGAAATGCTGAAGTAAAAATGGCTTGCTAAAAGCAGAGCTAATGATTGTGGAATGAAGAGCCCACAAATAGACTAGGTCTTTATAATACCTCTTGGGAGCTCTAGGCAATTGCTTCTTGCAAGGAGACCAAAGACACCAGTCTGTAGCAGGGTGATGAGGGAATCTTGTTCAAACCATGGTTGATACCTTTTAAAAGGTCACTGGATTTACATAGTTCCTTTTCTAATCACTTTCACAAATTGTTAACTGCTTTTCAATTATTAGGAACTTTTGGATCAACAAATCTGGATGAATTTCTTTCAAGTCTTAGCAACAGAAGTTTTAAATATAAGTTAAATGACTTTTTTTGGGAATAAACAGCAAAGAAATGACTATAACTTTGATTTTGGAAAGTTACAAATAGACTAAGGGTTCAGATAAACTTGAAATAAGATTTTGGAATTACTTATACGAATCCTCTCTGTGGAAAATATTTTTGTTTTAAATTCTTTAAAAATGATAGAATGGAATTTCAAACATTATACTCTAGGAAGATTGTATTAAAGAATACTTACAAATTCAGAATGAAAGATTGCTAGGAAACAAAGTTATTTGATCAAGATTAAAATGACTGTTGTCCTGTCAACCCTTAAACTTTTGCTGAAATCAGAACTGAATGACAAGGCTTTGTTTATAGGCAAGAGATGATATATCCAAAAATAGGATCATTTATTTTATTTGAAGAGGTGATGAGTAACTAAAATTGTTTATACTTGTGATGAAGTCATTACTTTATATATTTTTCTTTATTATATTCTTATTTTTCTTTCTTTTCTATTTATCTCTATTTTTATTTCTTTTCTGCACTTTCTATTTTGGCTTTGTTTTATTTTTCAATTTGTATTAGTTTTTATTTTTGCAATTGTAATTTTTAATAACATTGCTATAAAGAAGCCATTTTAGTACTAAGAACACTAGTATTCTTACTCTGAAGTTACAGTCTCCTTCTCTTCAAGTACTACTGTATGTTTAGGTTTAGGTTTCTGCTGTTTCCGAAGCATTTCCTCTTCAGCTAAATAAAGATGTTTCAGATGTTCTGGATAATCTTCAGTATACCCAACATTCTTTTGAGGATTCACATGTCTTTCCTTTTTAAGTAACTTTTTGTAGGCACGTTGAATCTTTTGTTTTCGCCAAATGGCAAAGCCTTGACCTAAAAGTATAGGACAAAAAGATTAATTAACTTTTTAATGAATGTATTTTTTCATAACATGTACTCACCAATCTGATATTTAAAACTGAAATTCTGTTACTATACCAATCTGCATCTGGTAGTGATTAATTGGTTGCAAAGTGTATACCTTGAGATGGGACAAGATTCAAGGATACATATTGCCATGCCCCTTTATCTGTTCCATCTGTAAATTCAATGTCAGCTAACAATTAGAGCTTTAGCTAAGTCAGCAGTCCCCAAATTTCTGACTGGCTCTGCAGAATGGCAAGCAGGGATAAGTAGATGGTTTTGCTTGCCACTTATGCAAATGGACTTGTGCACTTGTCTGCCATTTGTGTGACCCAGTACTCAACAGGCTGCGGACCTGG
>JANHFT010001901.1:0-10377 GCA_032467955.1 Pseudoxenodon macrops | reverse complement strand
CACGCCTAGATCCAGAGGTTTCTTCCAGAGCACCTGGATTTCACCTCTGCATCGCTGGTGATGGCTCCGCCCCTCTCGAAATCAGCTTTCTGTCTGTAGAGATTCTCAGTCATTCAGGTCATGGTTGTTCCAAAGGTGCTTTTTCAGGAGACAACTGGACTTTCTAGTTTTTCTTTGAAGACATTTTGCTTCTCATCTGAAGAATCTTCTTGGATGAGAAGTGAAATATCTTCAAAGAAAAACAAGAAAGTCCAGTTGCCTCCTGAAAAAGCATCTTTGGGGAAATCAGCTTTATGTTATTATTTTTTAAGTATTTGGAACCTTGTTTCCCAAATTTATTATTAGGTTGCCAAGGTTTGTGTGATATGCCAGAGAAACAAATATGGTAACCATTATAATTTCAACACATTTGATCCATTAATTTAATGGTGATTAATTCTAAAATACCATACAATAAAACTAAGAAAAGAATAGGTTACAGAGCTCTGTCAGTGAATGAGCCACTGTATTTACATCCTGCTGGACTCATCTTGGCAAAGTAGAAATGAAGAATGTAGGGTTTGCTTTCCCCCCTCTTCCCCAGCCAACTCTCTCTTGCTTTTTTTAAAATCAATCCCCTCCCCCTGGCTTCAATAGGATATAATTAAATGATACCAACTCCCTCTTCTTTACCAGCAGTAACCAGTCTTGTAGTTTTCTGCTCTGTGAATTTCAAAGTTTGATCTGTGCCTTCATGTGAGAATATTTTCCTTCTGTTTTCAGAGACAATGATATACCAGTATTTATGATACCCCATCCAGAATCCCCATCTAGAATCATAGATTTGGTCCTATTTCTTAAACATATGAAAATATAGTCTTTAAATATCTGGCAGGCTCTTCCTTAGAAAAACCTTCTCAAGTGATATTATGAGTGATAAGTTTCTGGATGAAGAGAAAATAATTATTCTATATTACAGTGCAATCTAAATAAAAGCTTGTTGTTAATTCAGTGACACTATTATGATTTAAAGCCATCATGTTTCTACTCTAGATAGATTCATCATAGAACCATGAGGTTTGGTATCTCTACTGGTAACTGTATTAGCTGCAATGCTTTTATTTTGTACAAGCTCCTAGACAGACTCCTACTGTATCTGTAGCTTCTGCTCTTTACAAAAACAATCCTGATGTTTAATTGTCTGCCTGATTTGATTTCTAAAATTGTCAAGCCTTGTTTTTCTGTATCTCATGGTTCTACTGCATGAAATCATTAACTAACACAGCTTGAAAGAAAAAAAAGATGCTAAAGATGTAGAAGGTCATGTACATATGTGTCTATATGGAGAAAATTCTCATTAGAGATTATGCATATCTTGGATGATTGTTTCTTTTCTTTACTGAAAACTGTGTCTGTTTTGTGCCTTACTTCTTAATGCATGAGAGAGAATTGTAATTTAAATTTCAAGACTAATTTATTATGAGATATTTAACAATTATCCAGTACAATATGTATCACTTTTAGACAAAAACACTCTTCTCTCTTTCCCCTGATACAGACTATTGCACTAAATTTTTTAATTTGCCAGCTCATTTACTGGGATTACACAAGAACTATATCATACTCCATATGATGAAATTTCATCAGGAACAGATTTTTAATGGCAGACTTGTTCATGTAAATAGCCTAGAAAAATGCATTGAATTGATTCACTTCCTCATAATTTGGGCTTAAATGACATTGTTTTCCCTAAATTAAAGAACTACAGAAAAAACCTGAAGCACATCACCATCATCCCTATTTTGATAAGCATCTAGATCAGGGGTGTCAAACTCAATTTCATTTAGGGTCGTATCAGGTTAGTGTTTGACCTCACGGGGGCCTGGGGGCGTGGCCATGGTGGACGTGGCCAGCTCGATGTCTCACTCATGTTGGGGCCACCTGTAGTGGTCAAGTGCTAAGGCAGGACTTCCCTCAGACCCTTCATCTAATTATAACCTTCCTTCCTTCCTTCCTTCCTTCTTCTTCCTTCCCCTTTCCTGTTTTTTGTTCCTTGCTCTCTTCGTATCTTTCCTTTTTTTTCTTTTTTCTTTTCCCTTTTTCCTTTCCTGTCCCTTCTTGAATGCTCAGATACAAAAGGGAAAACATTTCTCCATTTGTTTTGTTTTGCTTTTAGTTTGTTTTGCTAGCTCTCTGCCAGTGAAAACGCCCCCATGGGCTCTCTTTTCACTGGCAGAGGGCTGCAGGAGCCTGTCGCGGATGAAAACAGAGCCTGGGAGGGCCGTGTTCGACTTTCTGTGGCAGAGGCACCGCAAGCTGATCCTTTGCTATTTCCAGGGTGGCCCCACGGGCCAGATCTAACCATCCTGCAGGCCAGATCCAGCCCTTCGGCCTTGAGTTTGACCCCCCATGATCTAGATAGATCATACGATTAGGAGTTATCGTATGTTGACTAGTATTGTTTTTTCATACAAGTTTGCATGCAGTAGTATACCAAAGATATAGTAATGACAACAATCAAATCTGCTGTATCCATATGGAAAAATTATTACTCATTAAATACAAAGAGGTTATCCTATCCCTTTTGTCAATATTTCATTTTATTGATACTTTCAACCTATTCTTTATACAGTTCGGAAATGTATACATTTGAAAAATTTGACTGCAAAGATCGTACATATTTTTTTTGTATACATTTGATATGCATTTTTCTTAGCAGGCACACTTTTTTGAAGTCATTTTTCTAAAGGAAAATAGCTTTTTTGCATTATTTTTATATTAAATTTCATTGCTATATGAATTTTTGTACTGTTACAGAATTCTGAGAAATCTGACACTGAATTTCTCAATCACCCTATGAATGAATGAAATTCATGCAACTAATCATGTAGAAGATTTTCCTTGATAATTTCTATAAAACCAATCTAGAACCCTCTGTTATATAGTATGACTATATAAACACACTGAAATTTTTGAAATCTTTGTACTAGTTATTTTTTTCTTTTTGACTTAATTAATCCTAAGTATAGCATTTTCTGTTCTTCTGTCTCTTCAGGATTTCCAAAAATATATAAAATATAAACACTATTCTGACATCGGACAGACTGTCACATCTAGTCTCTGATGTGTTTCTGTACACAATGCCACAGCCACACTAAAACTTTCTTCACAGTGTCCTGAGACTGTACTTTGGCAGTGACTTGGGGATGGTGGTGGTTTACTTTTAGCATCCAAAGAGAGCATTCAAGTTGTTTAGTTTATGAGAAATTTCTATAGTTTCCTGACCAGCATGATGGAACGTGAATGATCGAGGCTACTAGAGCTCAATATTTTATACCAAGTGTGATGAAGTGTAAAACTGTGATTAATGGGGCAATCACATTCTTTGACTTCTCATGGGGATGTGGAGCTGCTGTTTTGCTATATTAACCTTTTATGCAGTAAAGTTATGTTAACTTTCTACATTGCTTTTGATATAATTTACATTGTTGGGAAACCAACTAGAGTATATTCTTGCAGTAACCTTGTCACTATTTCCCTTCATTTCCCTCACCCAAAATAGCAAGGCAGATTTGTTCCACACGTGAAGGGTTCTATTTGGGCCTCAGATTACTGTGGACCTTAAGTCCACCCTCAGATTCTTTCTGCTACAGAGACACTAATAGCATATTAGAGCAGTGATTCTCAAACTTGGTAACTTTAAGAAGTGTCTTGTTACTTTGCATCTGGTAAACTTGCAAGATTTGTTTCCCTCACCATGTACATATATACATCCAAACTAGACTGTGTTGTTTCTCTGTGTCACATAATATATGTGGGTATATGCATAATCATGTATGCACCGTATTTTTCGGAGTATAAGACGCACTTTCCCCCCCACAACAAAGGGTGGAAATGTTGGTGTGTCTTATACCCCGAATACAGCAATTTTGGCCTCCTGAAGCCCTGCCCCTGCATCACATTTTTACAAAAAATGGGCCCATTTTTCGCAAAAAGGGGGTGCGCAGAGGGTTTGGAAAGCTTGTAGACTGTTTCTGTGGGCTGGGGAAAGGCAAAAACTCCCCCGTTTTTGTGAAAAAGTGCCGCTTTTCACCCTTTTTTGCGAAAAACAGGGTGCGCAGACTGTTTGGGAGGTTTGCAGAGGGTTTCTGAGGACTGGGAGAAGGAAAAATGGCCCATTTAAAAAAAGGTGTTTTTGCCTTCCCCCAGCACTCAGAAGCAGTTACACTATTATACTATCACTTTTAATTATTCAATAATTTAATTGTAATTATCATATTCTTTTTTATTAGATATATTGATAGATAACTTTTATAATATTCTTTCCTAAACGTTAACTATCGATCCCAAAATCACTAGGTCAAAGGCTATTTCAGGCAGTACTTTAAGCTTTTATGACACATTGTGATTGCACAAGAAACTATTGCATGAAAATGACTGTGAGCCAAACAGGGAAACCTCTTTGGAAAAAATATATATCCTTTGAAATGAAATAGAGTTTATTTCTTGTCTGAAAAACATTTACTTTTTGCAACTTCTTTGTTCCAAATGTTTGCACTGAAACTGCTCTTCATAAAAGCATAATAATATGTTTCTAGCTCTGTGCTAATATGCCTACAAACTGAATTCTGCTTTAAAGGTGCATTCTTGCCTTGAAATAATAATTAAAAAGAAACACTGCTGCTAAAAACTGGCCACATGTTTAAAAACTCTTGTTTGCAGATATGACAGGCCCATTGGTTTATTGGCAGAAAAGTCAGAAATTCTGACTTAAATCACAGCAGAAATAGCTGTGCATGCTAGTTATAGGTCTGGTATCTTCATTCTTGTTAATATATATCAAATATTAGTATGCATAAATCTTGCTTCGATGAGTGTTTGAAAAGGTGAACAGGAAACTCGGGCTTTATTTAGAATTGAATGCATTCATGTGAAAGTATTCACCTGGATTGCTTATGTATCCTTGATCCGAACTCTGTAGAAGTACCCAAGATAACACAGAAATGCTAACTAACCTGAATTACCAAGAATTTCTCCTGTGACACCCTATGCAGTTGCTAATTAATAGAACCAAAATAGAAAGACGGTTGTCTCATTATTTTTATTTCTTTTACTGACAGAGCAGAAATATTTTCCATTCATTGAGTATCTATAACTAGCCAAACATAGAGTCTTCTATTGTTTTGGAAGCCTTAATAGGTTACAGGAATCTGTATGTACAGGTAGGTATACATTGGCAGGGCCATGTGGTAGATGTACCCAGAAATAAAACAAAGTGTGGTCAGAATGTAAACATGGATCATCATGGCTAAAATATCTTCGTTATAAATAGTCACAGTTGGAAAAGCAGTTGAAGATCTATCTTATGAAAGCTACTTTTGATGATAAAGATTATCTAGTAATACCTCCAAACTATGTAACTGGTCTTTTGTAGACAGGGAAAGTATTCATTTCCATGGCAGGGGAAATACCAGATGTAGTGGTTTTTTAAAAAAAAAAAGCATTTTAATTGGATTATAAAGTATTATAAAGTACAAAATACAAAAGCAAATAAGAGGACAGGGAGAGGGAAGGGGAAAGGGCAAAAAAAATTCAGAAAGAGTAGGGAAAGAAAAATAGGAATAAAAAGAAGCATTGACATCCGACTCTGTTTGTTAGAGTAGAATAAGGTATTAACAACAAATCATAACTTTTTGTTTTACCATAATAGTATGAACCAGTCATTTCTACAAAAGTCTATCAGTCTAATCTTTAAAACCCAGAATCAAAGTTTCATTCTTTTCCACATCAAGCACGAAATTCAGAAGCGGTTTTCATGTGGAAACAAAAGTACTTGTGTTCTTTTCTTTGAGCAGAGTAGTCAATTTTACCATTTCAGCCAACTCCATCAACTTTTGCAACCATTCTTCTATAGTAGGTGTTAGATCGCGCAGCGTAGAAAAGACTCGAGTCGCAGTGAACAGTCAGCTCTCGTTTATTGCGGTTAGCTCATAGTAATCCGGACTGCCGGCAGGCTGCGGGGAACCCGCTTTTATGGAATTCCCCTGGCTTGCCGGCCGACCATTGACATTGGTTCAAACTTCCTGCCGCTAGTTAGCCAACCAGCGGTGGTGCATGCAAATGCGGATTAAGGAGGACACAACAGTAGGAATCGAAGTGTCCTTCCATTTTTGTGCATGCAGTAATCTTCTGCTGTTAACATATATAGTACCAGATGTAGTTTTTCTTATAAGAGATAAACTGTGTGACACATGAATCACTGAAAGAACAGAACTAATAGCTGTTTCTCATGCAGGTCAGTTGCATGATAACAACAAATAAAATACAATAATTTGTGAATATGAGTTTATTCACATTAAAATTTATTTTATGCTAATTTTAAACTTTTATTTTAAACCTTAAACTTTGAATATTGATTATCAAGTCAGCAACACAAGGGTATGAAATACTACTGCTATGTTTAATAAAGAATTGTCTCATTTCCATATATAATAAAAAGATGCAGATTTTATTCCTGTAAAAACTTTTAAAATCATGGCAAGTGGGAGAGGAAACTAAGTGAATTGCAGTTGGAATATAGATTGTTATATGGAAAGAGACAAATGTATCTATTAAACTTAATTACTTTATCATAGCCCTAACCCTTATCCCACTCCCACAATATCCTCTCCTTTGGGCTAACATTCAAGAGACAGAAGGAGTAAAATGCATAAATCCAGATATAACTGCAAAATGGAATGAAGCCATCATTTAACACTGGGGAAATGTTACCAGTCAAAACCCAATGAAAACATATGATTGATGGACAATATGATATTGCACTGCTTTCAGTGGGAATTGTGATGACAAGAAACAGATTTCAGGTTTGCTAAATCCTTTTCATTTACTGGACAATACTTCTGCCAAAAATGATGGAACACAGGATATGCTACAGAAACCACTGACATCGCCTCCTTTTTTCTGCACCTGCACAAAATCCAGACTGTTGGCTGCAATTTCCTTTGTACTTCAGTTGAAATTTGACATGTGGAAATTAAAAAAAAACTTTTAAAGAGTTTATTAAAAATTCAGAAAGTTGACTTCCATAGTTTTAATTGATGATATTGTGCTGTTTTTCAAACCCCTCAATCCATTTCAATTAAATATTAAAGTTCTCAGTTGCCCGTACTCTATCTATCCAATTCTGATTTGAGAATTCAGTGTTCCATTTCCAATTTTTCAGAATCTCCATCCTGGCTACTACCAAAAGAAAGGATTTATGTTCCTTGTATCAGAGAGATATGTTCCCATCCTCAAAGGGTAGGAAAAGATTAAAGTCCTGCAATGTCTGATATAATATCAGAACTGTAGCCCAAAAATCTTTTATCAAGATTTGCATAAGTAAACTAGATCTACAGTAAATATATAACTTTTTCATGCAAATGTTTCTTTTTAAAACAATGATTATGTGCCATCAAGTTGTTTTGACTCAGACGAACAAATTTTCTCCAAGACAATCTATCCCTAACTTATTCTTTCAATTCTCCCAATAGTGCATTCATTGCCACTGTGAAGTGATCCATCTTGCTTTTGAGTAGTATCTTCTTCTTCCCTTCCCTTCTATTTTTCCAGCTAAAGCAGCTCCAGAGAGCTGGTATTTTGCATACCGGTAATATATCCAAAATAATATAATTTGCACCTCATCATTTGTGCCTTGAGTGAGAACTTTGGGTTGTTCAATGATCCATTGGTTTCTTTTTTGTCTGTCCACAATATTCTCAGGAGTCTTCTCCAACAGCAAAGCTTAAACAAAATGTCAATACTTTTCCAATCCTACTTCTTTTAAAGTCTAAGTTTCACTTTCATAGGGTATCACAGGATTACTATCACTTGCATAATTCTGATCTTTGTAGGTATAAACATACCAGGTTGTTTGAACATCTTTTCCAAAGCTTTCATGGCTGCTCTACCAAGTGCTAATCTGTGGTGTGTTTCTTGACTGCTTGTTCCTTTGCTGTTGATGATTGATCCCGAAAGGCAGAAGCTATTCATCACTTCAGTTATCTTCACTGACAATTCTAAGGCTAGTTGTTTCACCTGTACTCATTTATTTAGTCTTCTTTATATTTAATTTTAGTCCCATATTTTCATTGGGTTCTTTGACTTTTACTATTAGGGCTTCCAGATCATTTGCATTTTTGGCTAGCAGAGTAATGTCACAAACATAGAACAGGTTATTGATGTTCCTTTCTCTAATTTTAAAACCACACTCATCTTCTTCCCAACCAGCTTCTCTTAATATACATTCTGCCAAGCTGGAACAACAATCTAAATTTAGAAGATGGAGCTTTACAAAATGTCTAACTCTTTCTTTGCCAATATTTTTTTTGTCCAGGAAGAGGAAAAAGTAACCAGGGAGTGCAATTTAGCATTGAAAAAAAAGTGACCATAGCCTCCTAAATCTACTTTGCATTAAAGCATATAATACTGGCATTTTAGGTGTGTGGCATTTTAGGTGTGCAGTAAAACAAAAATGTTTAAATGTAAATTAGAAAATCATTAAGCATTGTTGTATGATTGGCATACAAAATTCTGATATTCTAATGATTGAAAATCCATGCATATGATAGGGCAGAAAAGCAATGGCATGGAAATGAGCTCGATTAGCATTCTGTCTATAGTGAAGCATGTGCTTTGTTTCTATATACTTTAAGAATACCAAAATATAGGCACCTGTCATGTATTGAGACAAATTTTGCTCTATCTGGCTTAGTGATGTATATTTTGATAACAATGGAAGTTCTTTCCAGTTTTTGGAGAATTGAATACTAAACTTTAAGCTTTGTGCATACAGAAATGTATTCCATTAAACAAATGCAGAGGTCAATATTTGTCCTGTGAATGGTCGATACCTCATACCATTCATAATTTTTCCTTACCAAGTTAGATCATTTGGAAGAACATACATCTTATTTTGCTTCTTTGTGGAAAAATTCCCTCTGAAATGAAATTGATAGCAAGGAATTTCTCATCCTTATCAAATAGGGAAATATTTGCATTTTTTTCCCTATGTGGGATCCACACTTTTTTCAGGACTTGATTATTCTGAAATAAGTAGGTTAGAGCAGTAAACATAGTAGATATAGTGAAAAGGTGTATGCCAGAAATAAATCTATGAATTTGGGATTACACAAGCATTAAGTATAATTTGAAATATGAGAGAGTTAAGCACATAATGTATAGATATAGACACTATACTATTTTAATATTTGATTTGCTGTAACCTAAAGCCTTTCCTGTATATGTATATTCTTTCTGGATATCTTCCAGATGTGTTGCATTTTAATTCCCAGAATCCCCATCTATTGGATATCCAATGTGGGAGTTTTGGAGATGCAGTCCAAGGCACCAGATGGGAAAAGGCTGGGATAGAGGAATGCAGAAAAATACCAGACACACTAATTATTCATCTCCCATCTCCAGCTGTAAAGTGAACTGTAGCAACCATGACCTAAACTTTACAAATTTAAAATCACCCAGGAATAGCTATTTAATCTACAGTTTTTCCTTAATTCTTGGACAGTACAATGCAATAATGAATTTATCCAGTGAAAACAGAAATTGAAACTGAATATTGAAACAGGATGCAAATTTCAATCTTCCCTTTGTTAGTTAGTTGTATTTGGATTTCTAATTAATTTTTCTTTTGAATGATCCATAGTGACTTTCATCTTTGTAGATTAAATATAATAAAAGTGATGTAGCACTAGACTTGAACCATCTCAATTAAAATACTAAATGAAAATGAAACAAGTATGCTTTTAGCAAGAGTTTAACTTTGCTTTAGTGCATAAATACTTAAAAGAGAGTCGCTAACTCCTAAAAGCATTTTCTAGTATAGAATGTTATTTAGCCTTTTGCCTTGTACATGAGTGCCTTTTGCATCCAGAAACATTTGCATATATTTTAACTTTCCTTATTGTTGTGAGCTGTTGAACTATATATACTGGCACATATAGATAGTATAAATACACTATGGAATTAGAGTTGCCTCTACTTTGTACATGCAGCAAGCATTACTTAGCATGGTTTTTTAAATACAATATCTGGGATTTCATCTGTAATCTAAAGTTATGTCCTACTTCATGGTCTGATCTTTAGTATTTAGTAAAATCAAATAAATTTGTTATACCTGAGCTAACATACTATACAAAATCACCATGTGCTACATTTGTCTGTAATTTATATAATCTGGGAATTTAACAAGGGTCAATCAGAAATTACAGTTTATAATTGAGTATATGTGAACCAGGCTAGACCAGAGGTGGGTTCCTACCAGTTCGGACCAGTTCTATAGAGTAGGTAGTAAACCTAGGGAGTGGTTTGCAGAACCGGTAGTAACGGCAGCCTGAATACCAC
>JANHFT010001900.1:180621-193218 GCA_032467955.1 Pseudoxenodon macrops | reverse complement strand
CAGCAGGTTCTGACAGGTTCTGGAGAACCAGTAGCGGAAATTTTGAGTAGTTCAGAGAACCTGCAAATACCACCTCTGGCTGGCCCCAGAGTGGGATGGGAATGGAGATTTTGCAGAATCCTTCCCCTGGAGTGGGGTGGGAATGGAGATTTTGCAGAATCCTTCCCCTGTCATGCCCACCAAGCAATGGAGAAAAATTTGAATTTCACCCCTGCTATATGGTATCACTTTAACCCCAAAATTTTCCACGAGAACATGATCATGTTAAGAATGATGTAGCACAGCTTGTCTCAGATTCCAAAAAAAATGTCCTTGGGATTTTGAGGACAGCTAAGCTCTTTATTCAAACTAAATAAAAACCGCAAAGGAAGTTTTTACCAAACTTTTTCTTAAATTTCCTCCTTCCTGCATGATTGATTACGTATTCTAGGGTGGGGTTGACATTCCCTCTTTAAACTACTGTAAAATGTTTAGATCTGAAAATTTTTGTGGCACTCAATTATTTGTTCCTTGTTTTCTGCCTTTAAGAAGGCCCTAATAAAAAATCATCATATACCAGTTAGATCCAAAGTAAAGAGCTTTGTTACCAGATCAGAGGGGATTTTTTCCCCTTATTGTTGTATAACAATTTATAGATTTTGATTGACAATGTAGATACAAGGGCAAGTGAGAAATTATTGAGAAATTTGGTAAGAGTTCTCCTGACTGAGTTGATCCATATTATTTTTCTCAAATAGTTTTGTTATTTCAAGACATTTGTTCAACTGCTTAATAACACTAGTATTAGTTTACAAAAACTAGTTAACAAGATAATAACACTAAATTCTCTGAGTGGAAAATAGAATTTGTAGGTAGGCAGCTAATAAAGAGATCTGTCCTTGTTTGGAAAGAATAATGATTAAAGTGCAACAGGAAGACAAACTTTGTCCCACAAATTTTGTTACCCTCTAGTTTTGTTCACAACTCACCTTTCACCTGAGGAAATGTTCCCATCAATCTGAGAATACCTGCTCAGGGTCCCCACCTACCTGGAGATAGGATAGAAGAGATCCCCAAGCTAGGGATTTTCCAAATAAATTCCACTTTAGGGAACACTTTAAGGGGCCTTTGGAGCCAAGTTTAAAACATCAATGCAAGTTATTATTGTTGATATTGTTGTTGTTGTAATCTGTTCATCATACTTTATATTGGTTAACTGATTATGTGCCATCAATCATTGTCAAGCCTTAGCAACCTCATAAATACATTTTTCTCCAAGATGATCTATCTCTACCAAGGTCCTTCAGCTCTTCCAAAATATACTGATTGCCACTGTGACTGAGCCCATGTATTTTGCTACTGGTCCTCTTCTTTTTCTCTTTTTTCCACCTGTGCCTTCCACAGAAAGCTAGGTCTTCCCATATTATGCCCATAATTTGAATCTGGATAGCTGTGGCTTGAGCGAAAACCCTGGGTTGATCTTTTGATGATGCATTTGTTTTATTTTTGTGGCTGGTATTCTCAGGAGTCTTCTGCATGATCAAAGTACATGCACACACTCGTATACCACCTAAAATCCAGCTCACCTAAGGCAGTATATAAATGCATAAGTAAATATAAAATAAAGTATAGCGAAAGATGAGAACTGCAGTCCAACATGTTTAGAGAGCCACATCTCTTCTGGTTGGACCTATTGTTCCAATTTGCTCAGTTGCGTCCTTTGACACAACTCAGCTCTCCTTATACTTGCTCCTTAAATCCCTTTTTTACTGGTAATATTAGGGATTAAATTTATACCTGTTCCATCACTAACTGTGAGCTTCCTCTGTAGCAGCTGCAGCCACGAGACAGAATACCAGCAACAAACCTTGACTTTGGGCTTAATTCTGCATTGCCTCCTTGTAGCTGTTATACTCTATGTTGTGATCGCGGCTTTTTCATTACCGTATCATGTATTTCATGGCTATTGGCTATGAGATACAAGAGACGAAACTTCAGGGTGCTAAAACGTTCTCCGGCAGTGTGACGAATCGCAATGACAAGGTTGCGTTTGTAAAACTTGGCACAGCCACTTGTGATATGATGCAGTAAAACGAAATAATCCTTTTTTTCCCCCAGACAATGCAAGCTGTGGTATTCAGAGTGCTGAAGATGGCTCCAGCCTGCCTCCTCTCAGTAATCATGCCACTTCTTCTTCAAAACCGAATTTCTAATCAATTCCTTTTTTCTGGGAGAGAATGAATGCAGAGTAAATCATTAATGAATAATTATGCTGAGATGATAATGTTCTCTGACTTTGGCTTTTGTGACAACTTTCCACTGTAATCAAATAAAAAAAGCTCCTTTGATAATTTCAGGCAGTGGCATAACCTTTTGTTATGTTTCATAAATGAATTTAGCTAAAAATACAATGCTTTGAGAAGGAAGGAAGTAAAGAAGGAAGGAAGGAAGGAGAAATAATCTGATGAATTTAGCTAAAAATACAATGCTTTGAGAAGGAAGGAAGGAAAGAAGGAAGGATGGAAGGAAGGAAGAAGGAGAAATAATCAGATTGTCTAGGAATTGGAAATAGCCTTCTTTGAGCCATTCTTCTTTGTCTTATTAAATGATCACAAATCTCAGCTTCCACATGTTCTTCATTAGTACGGATGAAACTAATTCAAATATATGCTAAACAATGCAATTATCCCCAGACAGCTTCTGCTTAAAGACAACATGTGGATGTTACATCCAGATGCTGTCATTTTAGTGGCTTGTTTGGCTTGTTTAATTGTTCCTTGAAATGTTGAAACCACAAAGGAACTTGAAGGGCATTGCGTGGCATTGCCAACGTTTAAACAACTAGTAAAGAAGGCTCCACTTCTTTTAGGAGAGCTGTCCATAGCATTGCTCCTAATCAAGCCACTGCAGGGATACAGCCTTGCAGTGCTAAATATTCCAATTGTTGGAAGAAATATCCATTGGTTCAGTTTCAAGTGGGGAGCAAGACACTGGAAACATGGAGGCTGATTGGAAAGATGGTTTATTTGAGTGACAGGACCACATGGGTTTGAAGTCCTGAGCAGCTGAACACATGGGGTGGAGAGTGAGGGTTATCTATACCCTCTCTTGGGCCTTGCCCTTGAGCTCCCTGTTCCTGTGGCAAGAGCATGTATTCTATTGGCTGTAGACAGACTCCCATGGGGCCATGTGGAGTCATATTTGTCTGAATCAAGTTTGGTTGAACCTTGGGCTGATGTAATGTCCCCAGGTCATTTTTTAATGCAGTGAGCCCTGCTGCTAGATAAGCCTATTATCTCCTGGAGGGTCATGTCTTAATCCCATCACCCTGGAGCTGAAGGTGTTTTCTTTTGTAGATAGGCTGGTTCAGTCCTTCTCAATGGGCACCAAATATCTGCTGGGGGCAGGAAGCTGAAGTTCTGAGTTTCTGTCTCCCTTAAGATTTCTATTTCTCTTTTAGAGGAAATATTTTGCCTTCTTAATATTTCCTAAAACATTTCATTCTTCTAGAGAGGGTGGGTGCTAACTTTCTACACAATGTTGATATCATTCTGAAATGCAGGTAGGTGGAATAGTAAGTAGGTAATAAAAATGCTTAAATATTTGGTGGTTAGAAAATTCTGGGTCTTTCTGTGGCTCCTAGTGGTCTCTGAAGAAAATTGTTTGTATTTTGAACAAACTTTCCTTGTGGTCTTCAAAAGTTGCAAAGAAATGCTCGAATTGTTAGGGTATTGCTTTTTTGTGTCCTTATAATTACTTATTGGGTTTGAGGTTGTTTTGTGTGTGTGTGTAAAACTATGAGGAGGAAATGGTTTGACAAAAATTGGAGAAGCTAATCCTTAGATGGTTATTTCATTAAATTTATCCTGCAGGATTACATAATTTTATGCAAAGGAGCTCAAATAAACATACCTTTACGATTCCTAGTGTTGTAAATGTTCGATATTTTCTTTCCTTCTGAGAGCAAAGTTAGCATAAAGAGAACTGCATGTTGTTTATTCTTCTTTTTCCAGAGGTCAAGTATTTCACTGATTTATGAATCAAATGTGTCCTTTATGTACCTTCGAAAACATATAAAGGCACACAGGCTCTAAATCTATATACACCCAGGACCACAGACAGAGCTGTAAGGGAGAACAGAGAAATAAAATGGTGACTTTTTGCTATTCATCTGATTTTGGTTCAGCAAACTTTGAGTTCCATGTCAAAGGAGATTAGGAGATGGCTGAGGGATATTTTCCTGAAAATTGGGATTGCAATGAGGAGAAAAACAAGAATTCAGTGGGCCTTATTCTAAAATAAATACCCCAATGACTGGTCTTAGGAAAACAGCCAATATGTTCAAGATCAGGCTCACTGGCCATACTTTAATTTCCAACACGTAGCTGGATAAAAACCTCCCATGTTGCTGTGCCTAGCTAGCCTATACTTAAATTTGCCTGGCTGCATTCAGTCCAGTGTGGTTTCTGGGCAGTCTATAAAGTTCTTCCATTTCCCCCTCAGCTGCCTTGTTTCCCTTCAAATGTTACGTTAGGGGTTCCTGTTTTGGAAACTGGTTGGAAAGAAGATATTTCCTTGGCACAATTGCTGGTGGTTGTTTTTTTTTTTAACAACAGCTAAAACTCTTTGTAGCCAATCTTCACTGGGGTAGAACTAAAATCTGGAAGTAATCAGCAACCACTGAACATCAGAAATTCCCCTCCCCCCCAAAAAAAAACACATTTAAACACAGCTGGAATCTGCTAGCAGCTGGGATAGGATTCAGGTAGCTTAATCCCTGGAGGTTACTTGCCATCTTCTTTCGCCCTCCCCCTCTTCCTTATCTTGTGTGTGGAACTAAAAAGCCCCAGGGTGTTAATGGTTGTAAAGAATCTCACACCTGCTGGGAGCCATAAATACAGAACTAGGTTACCCCTGTCGGCTTGCTTACCACTGTCATGGAATTTCTTTCTGGCAGCTGAGCAAAGGGATGGGAGAAAGAGAGAGAGGGGTGCTAACTGTTTAGTTATGTAAACAAATCAGATAAGTAGCAGAAATTGCAGCCCTTAAAGCAAACAGTTTCTGACATACATGCTTGACCTGTTATACAAGCGAGGCTGGTTAAGGAGTAAACAAAATTGTACCCTTCACTTCAAAGAGTTATTGTTGTAATTATGCAAGAAGCAACATGGCCCACTGCGATCCTTGGGAACCAGTTAACTTCATCCTCCCTGGCTGTTTTTTCCCCCCTTCCCTTCTTGCCTTCTCCTTTCGGAGTGTTTTGAGTTCTTCCTAATTACAAGATGTTAAGCTGGGAGATCTGTCTGAGGAGACGGAGAGGATTTATCCATAGCCTTTTGGGACTTTTGGCAATCCTTTGCTGAATCTTTTGCTATTTTGCTATTTTGATGGCCAGAGGATGATGAGGGTGTGGATGTCACCCCAAAGGCTTATCCTCTGGCCAGTAAAATCAGGGGTAGGTTCTAACTTACTTCACTGCCGGTTTGCTGGGCACCTCGTGGGCGTGTGCATGCGCAGTAGAAAAAAAAACCAAAAAATTCCCCAAAAAAACAAAAAAGGCCGAAAACAAGATGGCAACGCATGCGCAGTGCCGGAAACTCGGCTTCTACACATGCACAGTAGGAAAAAACCCCAAAATATTCCCGGAAAAACCAAAAAGGCCAAAAACAAGATGGTGACGCATGCTTAGTGCATGGCTTCTGCGCATGCGCAGAAGATAAAAAGCCCAAAAAATTCAGAAAAGAAATTTTTTTTTCCAAAAAAAAAGAAAAAAAGATGGCAGCGCCCACAGAACAGAACCGGCTCCGTAACATCACCAGCGGTCTACTACCTACTTGGTAGAACTGGTCTGAACCGGTAGGAACCCACCTCTGAGCAAAGTCCTTATTCAGGAAAGTGACTGGAGCTCCTGCACAGTGGACTTTCAGATGCTGGCTATTTACAGGTAGCCCTCGACTTACAACAGTTCATTTAGAGACCGTTCAAAATTACAACGGCACTAAAAAAAGGGACTTATGACCTTTCTTTCCCCATGTACGACAATTGCCTACAGTCACATGACCATCCCCACGGTCATATGATCAAAATTCAGATGCTTGGCGACAGACTCATATTTATGATGGCTGCAGCCTTCTGACAGGCAAAGTCAATGGGGAAGCCAGATTCATTTAACAACCTTGTTACTATCTTAACAACTACAGTGATTCACTTAACAACTGTGGAAAGAAAAGTCATAAAATGGGCCAAAACCCACTGAACAAATGTCTCACTTATCAACAGAAATTTTGGGCTCAATTATGGCCGTAAGTCAAGGACCACCTCTACTTTATGTAGTATTGATAGGAGAAAGCAGGATTTATAAGAGAAAAAAAAGGTTTTGGCATATTACCAAGTCAGCGTTCTCCCATTTTTGGCCCACCAAATGCATTTGATAACAGTGGTAGCTAACATGGGCTCTGGCTATATTTAGGGAAGACAAATAAGTTAAATAAAGGCTTTCTTTAGATTGGTTTCTGAGGTTTGAATTGGGTGGGTTGTAACTTACCTCACCGGCGTTTCGCTGCCTCCTGTGCCGCGTGGGCGCGCCTTACGCGCGCGCAGTAGGAAAAAGCCCCGAAAAATCTCCCCCCAAAAAAGGCTGAAAACAAGATGGCGATGCATGCGCAGTGCCGGAAACTCGGCTTCAAAAGAAGAAAAAATCCAGAAATTTTTTTTTCTCCCCCCCCCCAAAAAAAATCCAAAAGAAAGATGTCGGTGCCCACAGAGCAGCAGAACCGGCTCCGTTATGTCACCAGCGGCCTACTACCTACTCGGTAGAACCTGTCTGAACCAGTAGGAACCCACCTCTGGTTTGAATAGCTTAACTTTTAAATATTCCATTTTCATTTCATTTGGCAAGTCAGTACTCTGCTTTAATTCTTAATGGTGGAAGAGAAATGGGAAGCAGAGAAAAATTGGTAAACTTCTCACTTTTCCTGCGGTTCTCATTTTCCACCTCATGCTTGCCACAGTCACTTCTACTTCATCCGAACTATTGCAGAAATTATCAACCTTTGGGTGGCTTTGATAGGTTCTGTTAGATGAGGCAATCATGCAGAGTAAGTCAAGTATATGAATGAAGATGGATTTCCCCCCTTTTTGAAGGGCAGAGAATTTGGAGCATTTCTTTGTTTTTTTTTAAATGCCATCAAGCCCAATTTTAGGATTTAGTTGCTTCTGTTGCAAGAAGAAAGAAATTGACAATAAAGGTCAGAGGTCCCACTAGGCTCCTAAAAAGAGGTTTGGGGAACAGGAAGTTGCCACCCTAGAATACCGGATGAGGGATATTTCTTTGTTTAGGCTCCTGGTTACGTACTGGTTGTGTACAATTCTCGAATACAGCTCATCTGTCTGGAACCTGCATTGCATATCGGACATTAATACAATTGAGCGAGTCCAGAGATATTTCATGAGAAGAGTTCTCCACTCCTCTGCTCACAACAGAATATCTTATGCCACAAGACTTGAAATTTTGGCCTTAGACAATTTAGAACTATATTGTCTTCAGTCTGACCTAAGCATAGTACATAAAATTATCTGCTGCAATTTCCTACCTGCCAATGACTACTTGAGCTTCAACCACAACAATACATGAGCACACACTAAATACAAACTTAAAGCAAACTGCTCCAAGCTCGATTACAGAAAATACGACTTCAGCAACAGAGTGGTCAATGCCTGGAATGCACTACCTGACTCTGTGGTTTCTTCCCTAAACCCCCAAAACTTTAACTTTAGACTGTCTACTGTTGTCCTCACCCCATTCCTAAGAGGTCTGTAAGGGGCGTGCATAAGCACACCAGCGTGCCTACTGTCCCTGTCCTACTGTCCCCATTTATTCATATCCATTTCCTGTATTCATAATCGTGTTTATACTTATATATATCTTATATCTTATATATATCTTATACATGCCTGACAAATAAAAAATAAACATAAAATAAATAAAGTCCTGAAGAAAAGACCGGAGAACTTGCTTTTCTCCAGACCTGACTAATAGCAGGAAATGGGAAACTTTTAATCTTTGATTTTTTTGATGGCTTAGCACACAGTGAAACTTCAATTTGATTGACTAGCTTATGATTCATTTGCATTATTTACCCAGAAAATTGATTTCTTAAATTGATTAATTCAGTAACCAAGTTAAGTAGTTAGTGCATGACTGCAAACCAGAAAGTAACACCAATATTTTCATATTTCTTTAAAAAGATTCCTGGCATGGCAGTTGCTTTACTTGGAGTGACCCCAATGTTGGATACTTTGATGGATTCATACTGGCTGAACAGAGGAGACAAATTTTCTCATTCAGTTCCCTTCCTCTTTTTCTGAGGCTGAATTTGCATATTATGCATAATTTTGGTTTCATGAATTAAAGTATGGTTTGTTTAACTTACCAATAAAACAGCACCATCAAATAAGGAACTAAACCACAGTGGAAGTTGTTTCACCAGCTGTAGTTTGTGGTGTTACATATAAATTCATATGAATGAAGGCAAATATATGTGTTCCAGGACAATGTTGCAAGAGTGAATCTGCATCAGTCACTGGGATCAGAGATTTACTGAGTAAATCTTTGGTTCTAGTGACTGACTCAGATTAGATCTTGTAAATTCATACTTCACTGACTAGCTTTGGTCCTGTTGCTCTTCCTAGATGAACCATGCAGAAAAGAGAGAACTTAAAGTGAAGTTGGCTACAGAGAAGAAGCTGAAAGCTATGGTTTGTCATTAGTACACCTGGAAAATCAAGCAATAGTTCTTACCTACAATAAATATGAACTGAAAACTACTGAGGTGTAAAAATCCCCTTCCTTCCTTCCTTCCTTCCTTCCTTTTGGGACATGGCCCATTACTTGATAAGGATGTGGACTCAACTTGTTTCCAATGCTAATTTATAATCCGTGTAACAAAGAGGTCTGTAGCTGAACTTGAACTTGAGTTTTGCAGGATCTGGTTAGATAGGAAATCCCAGGGCTGTATGCAAGGAGGCAATACAGCCTTTCTCCCTAAAGTCACCAAGATTAATTAGCAGGCAAATTTACCTTTATTCAATATGCTACCTCTTTTATGTACTCTTCCTCTTAGTCAAATGTTAAGATTGTATTTTCTGGAGATCAATCTGTTGTCATCTTGTGCTTTGTAAAGTGTCATGTGCATTCCTGACACTAAATCATGAAATAAAAAGCCTGCCAGCAAACAAGGTCCTGTGGTAATATTCCATTAATATTTCCTATTTCTTGAGGCTTCTGAAAAGATTAAAAGAAGTTTGAGTAAGATCACTAAGCTTTGTTTTTCCCAGTCTCTCAAGTCTGGGGCTCTTGAACCAGAGCATTTCTTCTAGTTCCAAATATGTTATTCCTTCTTACTTTTGGAGCAGCTCTCAAGGAGAGAAACAGCAAATGTTGTATCTTTGTGGCTGTAAGCTAACTCATTGCCAGCAGCTACAAGCTGTAGAACAATTTCAATGTTAACGTTGCTGATCTATTAGGAACACTGTACAATATGAGACAGCACTAGCTGTTTTGAACTTGCAGTTTCATACATTTATTTTCCATTACAACAATCTTTGTTCTAATGTGGTCCTCTAGATGTGGCTGAGTTGGATGGATGCTGAGAATTCTAGGTCATCAATCTCTGGAGGACCACTGCTTCCTCACCTCTTGCTACAGAATGAATGATGGTGTTACCCATTCAGTCATTTCCAGCTCTTGTGATCAGTTCTTTCCATGTCTACCAACCTTACATTAATTCTTTGAGTTATCCTATGCTCTGGCTGGTGCTAGCTTTGATGGTGTTCAGACATCATATTGTTTGACAACCTGGTTTCTTTTTACAGTTAATTCTTCCAAACATAATTGCTTTCAGCACTGAATTCCTTCACATGAAATGGCCAAAATAAGTGCACTTTTGTGATTTTTGCCTTCCAGTGACATGTCTGGTGTTATATGCTCCAGACAGAATGAAAGTGGGCCTAAAGGATTTTTTTCCTGTACTTCTCCCATGCAAAACCCCAACAGGTTCGTTATCTCATTGCTTTTTCTATGTTTTGAAATGTTGCTCTGTTATTGTTGTTATGAATTTGATCCCTTTGGGCTGTAATAGAATAATATTGAAATTATCCCAGAAAGAGGGACTTAAATTATCATTTTTTTTTGGAGAAATGGTCACTTAGCATATTTGGTAGCATAAGACAATATCCCAGTAGGGTTTTTCTCTTCCTTCTATTGCTAGCTGGTGTATCTTACCCAATTTGCAGAGAGACAAGGGAAGAGGGATAAGAAAGGTAACACAAGCCTGAGATTTTGTGGGACTGCACTTTTGCAAGCTATAATTTTCCTCTGGTGACATGAAATACCACTTTATTATTTTTTTAAAAAGAAAAATGTAGTTCTACTAAATTAGCCATTGATCTTCTTTCTTTGAGAAGACTGCTGAGCCTGCACAGCAATTTCCAAAAGGAGAAGCTGCATTAAAATGTGTTTTGAACATTTGTACCCATAGAGCTAATAATCAGTACTAGATGTACTGAAAACTGGAAATACTGGGTTTTTTAGAGATGCTGTGCATTTTCTTTTTTTTAAAAATATTCGTTTTTATTCATTTATCATATTTGTATAGCTGCCCATTTCATTTAAAAGGGATTGTGAGAAGTGTACAACATGTATAATGCATAAAAATCAGTCATAATTAAAAATAACTATAAAAAGGCACACAAAACAAAGGATGATATTAACTATTATAAGGGAGCTAGTAGCAAGTATAAGAATAAGGATAAAAATGATAGTACATTTTAAAATATGGAACCTACTTTACGAGGGTTATAAATTGGTAAGTAATAATTCATTCCAATTATAAATCATTCCAAATTTTATTTCAAATTTATCTGGACCTTTAGTTCATTTTTTTCTTTCTAAAATCAAAGGATTGAAAGAAACTGAAGGGGAACATCTTGCAGAATGGCATTACATCAGAAGGAATTTGCATTTTTTGAATTTGATCATTTAATTTTTCTACTAGTGATTTCATTCCTCTGCCTGGCATTCAAGGCCAATTTAATTTTCTTTTATATCTGAAGAAAAGTGAAAGGGAGCACTTAAATGACTTGTTGAGGGGCCAAAGTGATGAATGGTATGTTGTGATATAATGATGTTAGTTTTATTTATTTATTTAATCAATTACTGTGGCATTCCATCTCCACCAAGTGATTCTAGGCAGCTTACAGTTCTAAGTGTGAATCAACTAAAACAATAGGAAACATTTAAAATTTATGCACCCAAAAACATTAAAAAAATTGTAATAACCAATTAACAGGAAAGCCAAGAAACAGGCCCTGGTACACAGCCATGTTTTTAAACCCTCACAAAAGGCCGGCAAGGTGGGCCATTTTAATCTCTGAAAGGAGAATATTATATAGAGCAGTGACTATGGCAAAGAAGGCCAGCTAACATTCTTTGACTGACTAAATATGTAGCTTACACAATCTGCTTGCTTGAATTGGATATGGGTAGAAACTCTTGGAAAAAGATGGTCTCCCAGGTAACCTAGTCTTAATAACATAGGACTATAAAGGTAACAACCAGCACCTTGAATTTCACCCAGAAACATACTACTGGTAGCCAATGTAGCTCATGTAATAGTGGTGGTACACAGAGTTGGGTTCCTACCGGTTTGGACCGGTTCTACCGAGTAGGTAGTAGTCCGCTGGTGACATCACGGAGCCGGTTCTGTTGCTCTGTGGGCGCCGACATCTTTTTTTTGTGGAAAAAATGTTTTTTCGGATGCGCAGAAGTTGAATTTCCGGCACTGTGCATGTGTCGCCATCTTATTTTCAGCCTTTAAAAAAAAATTGGGGCTTTTTTTTTACTGCACATGTGTGTGTGCATGGGGTATGTGCGCAGGCGCGCGAGGCACACCCACGTGGTGCAGGAGGCAGCGAACTGCCAGCAAGGTAAGTTTAGAACCCACCCCTGGTGGTACATGTGCTGTGTATCCAGCACCATTTATTATCTGCTCAGCCGCATTCTGTACCAGTTGAAATTTCTGAATGCTTTTCAAAGGCAGCTTGTATTTGTGTTTGTACATGGCACTGCAATGCAAGTAGAAAAAGTAGCTATCCATGGGCAAAAAATGCCGGACATAACATCCATTTGGCTGACTGGGAACAAATTTGGAATAGAAATTATAAAATAACAAAAGCAACGTTGTATAAAGAAAATCAATACAAAATGTTCTACCGCTGGCATTTGGTGCCCTCAAGATTAGCGAAGATATACCCAAATTTAAGACCACTCTGTTGGAAATGCAAAAAAGAACAATGCACCTAATTTCACACGTGGTGGTAATGCCTGGAAGCGAAGAAATATTGGAAAAAAATTCACAGTTGGCTACAAGAAACAATAGGATCACAAATAGAATATACTCCAGAAATTTCCCTCCTAGGAATATTTAAAGGAAAATACAATAAAAACTCTAAATACTTGATTTTGCACATTGTAACCACAGCCAGGATCGCTTTTGCGCAATGGATGTTAACTTATCCATCTCCCTGCATTCGAATTTTTTTTTAATTATCAAGCTCTCA
>JANHFT010001900.1:144046-155753 GCA_032467955.1 Pseudoxenodon macrops | reverse complement strand
GGGGGGGGGGAGAACTGGCCAGTTGTAGTTTTAGAAAAACAAAACATCAATCAGTGGGTTTCCAACTTTTTCAAGACCTAAACAAACAAACAAAACTAAGATCCCTGATAAAGACACCAAGCTCAAGCAATAGAATATTGGCTCTATTTGAGTGAACCTTTGTTTTTTCTTATTCTCTCACAGAACCATATTGAGTTCACATAGAACCATAGAGTTCCATAAAACATTGTTTGTAAACCCCAATATAGCTTATACGAACTAAAATGAACTTGGCTACATAGATTTTTGAGGAAACTTCATATTTGACTCTAGTTAACAGGGCAGTGTTTAGGGCCTCCATAGCCCTAAACACTGTCCTGCTAAAGATCTAGTCTTTACTCTTGGTCAGTCTCTTGAAGAAAAATGAGGTACATTACAAGCAAGGGGGTCACAGAAGTAGCTTCCAAGAGGGAAAATTAAAACCATCAATGGTTGGGAATCTGGTCAGGTGCTTTCCAAGTGATTTCTCCTGAATCTTTTTTGTTTGTTTGCATAAGACGATTCTTAATAAAATAGATTGGTATGTTTTGCTCTGAATGATTTAGTAAGTGATAAAATGTAGTCTGTCACTAAGACCATCTCACATCTGGATCATATGAATATTGTCTTAGGTCCTGTTAGGTCTGGTTAAAGTTAGGTTAAAGTGACAATAATGGTTTCAAAGGTGGTTCAATTTTGTTAAAACAGACTGCTGCTATTTATCAATTTTGTGGTGAAATAAACAAGAATGCCTTGGTATCCTTAAACTTTTAAACACATGTACTATTATTATTAAAGGTGGGATAGGAAGACCCACTGGTTCTTCAGAAAGTTCTAGTAAACTCAATAGAACTTATTCCCAATTAAACATGCTGAGGAAGAATTAACGAAGAAACTCACAAAACTAAGGCGGTGGCAGTGGTGTGCTCAGAAGTAGTTTTTCCTACAATTTCTGGAGAATTTTACTTTATAAAATGTTGATCCAACTACTATTAATTGCCAGTGGAAATCCCTAAAGGAATCCTCTGCAATCTGGTGCCATCCAGCTGTGTTAAGAGTACAATTCTCAGAATTCCCAGAAAGCATTGTCAAAGGAGATTCTGAGAATTGCAGTCCCAAAACATCTGGAGGGTGCCAGATTGAGGTAGGTTGGCAAAAATATCTCACAGATGATCCAGAGAACTAGCCATGGGTTTGACAATGGATACTTCACTTGTGAGCTACGATTTTTGGAAATATGTACGATAGAAGGAAGGGCAAATTCACCAACAAACAGTAAAAATGTGAAGGCTGGTTCTAAAAATAGCAAAAAGCACTTCTTCAGATACGTTCAGAATAAAAGAAAGTTACACTTATAAATCTGCTGGTTAATAAAAATAGCACAATGCTAAACAGTAGCAAGTTGCTCAACTCATATTTTGTCCAGAGGGCACGGGTGCCATCTGTCAATTGTCAAGGCAGGACTGATAAGGCACAGTTACTTATTGTCAATGAGTTTAAAAGTCCAAGTCCAGATGAATTTCATCCTAGAAGTAAAGGAAATGGAGTTGGGGGGAAAGGGATTCAGTAATTTAGTTAAACAGAATAGAACAGAAGAAGAAAAATAAAATAAGCAAAACCCCAACCAATTTATAGAAGTGCTTCTTATACAGGTGGCATTTAAGTAACAGTTCTCCATATGTAATCTAACTTTGTAAGCAACTTACTTCTAACTCACACACAACACCAGTTCTGTGTATTTCGTAATTTTGGCTGTACATTTATGTTTCCAAAGATAAAGGACAAGTCTGTCAGCAAAGGAAGGATATAGAGAAATTATTTGTGTGGTTCAACAGCTTTAATAAAATAGATATGAATTTAAAAGAGTTTTGAAGTATAAAAATATTAAGCTCTGTCTTCAAGCCAAATGAATATATTCCATTATAACTCATCAGAGTATTACAATTTTTGGATGCTGCTTTCATGAAGCATTATTATCATTGCATCTCCAATAGAATAAAGGACCTTGCTGAAGGTCTGGCCAAATTTTTATGTATCATTGCGGATAAATCCTAAAGAAAAGGTACAGTGGAGAAAAGCAAATGTCTCTTTCCTTAAATTGGTAACAAAGGAGATCCAGCAAACTACTTCAGTCAGTCAATCCATATAGCAGATTATAAAGGAAAAAAATACACATGTCCTTTGAAGAAATCCATTTATTTATTTATTTATGAATGAATGAATGAATGAATGAAATGTTAGCTGGCCACAGCTCATTCTCAGTGACTCTAGGCAGCTTACAGGGATAAAAACCCAAAACACAATAAAAACAACAACCACTTACTCCCCTGGTGACAACAGTAAAATGAGTCATTTTATGGGCTTCATCCCATTCTGGGGTCCGCAGACCCATTGTCAAAATCAGATTTTCAGAGTCTTGCAAAAGTGTGTCAGATTGGGCCCAACCCTATCTCCACAGGGATGATGTTCCACAAGGACGGAGCTATCAACATGGAGAAGGCCCTTCTTGGTTTCCCTATGTGGTCCGCCTTAAGGGAGGGGACCCATAGGATTCCTTGCGTCATCCACTCTGGTGGTTCAGACTGGGAAAAGACGATTCTTCAAATAAGCCATGTAGGGCTTTGAAGGTATGCATTTTTAACCAAAACCTTTCATCTTTTCCAGAAATATATATTGTATAGTAAGTCCTATGAAGAGAGATTGGAGAAATGAGAAATATTCAACTTTGGAAGAGAAAGCAAAGTGATTCCACAGCATTCTTGAAATATTTGAAGCAATGTCACAGAATTGTTCCCTGTTATTCCAAAATGAAAGATATTCATTTGCAAATGTTCAAGTTATAGAAAGGCAGAGACTGATGGGTTGTTTAAAATATTCTATCAGTAAGGTAAGGTAAACATAAAGGAGTTCCTGAGGATTTTACTCCACTAGTCATTGCCGACTATAGGGGGCTGTGCTCATATCCATTTCAAGGCCATTGAGCCAATGTGTCCTGAAGACATTTCTGTGGTCATGTGGCCAGGACATGGAGTGCTGTTATCTTCCCACTGAAATGGTACCTGTTTATCTATTCGCATTTGCATGCTTTTGAACTACTAGATTGGCAGGAGCTGTGGCAAGGACATCCCGTTGCCTGGCACTCAGGTCTCGAACCTGAACTGTCAGTTTTCCATTTGACAAGCCCAGTGTCTTAACCACTGATCCACCATGCCACCCCTCTATCAGTAAGAGCAGTCAGAAATTGAACCAATATCCAGAGAGGAGATGGTCTTCCCTTCCATGGTGTATTCAGCAGAGACTAGACTATCATCTGTCAGGAATGCATTAATCAGATCCCTCTACCCAGTTAATTTATTTAATTACATTTAGGCCCTCCTGATTCCAAGATGATTCTGAGCAGCTCTCAATATAAAACAAGCACTAATAAAACAGACTAAAATGATGATAAGTAAGCAGCCAGGGAGATCAGCTGGGTTTCAAGGCATTCTAGAATGCTATCAAAGTAAGAACCACATGTATCTTGAGGAGATCTCATTCTAGACGGCCAAATCTGGATCCAAGAAAGCACGTTTTCTGGTTCCTGACACACATGGCACTGTTTGATCAAGAAGACCCAGAACATGTCAACTCTGCCAGCTCTTACTTGATGGGCAGAAACCACGGGAGATAGGGAGTTGGATTCCTCAGCCTAAATAACCTATTCCCAATCTATAATTCTGTTTATGGGTCTATATGTGTTATGAGATAGATTAGATAGATAAATGATAGGTAGATGATAGATAAATGATAGGTAGATGATAGATAGATAAATAGATAGCTAGATAGATAGATAGCTAGATAGATAGATAGATAGATAGATAGATAGATAGATAGATAGATAGATAGTTAGATAGACAGACAGACAGACATTTATAGCAGAATAAAAATGTGAAAAATAACATGCAAAAGGTTAAGAGTAGTTGAATTAGTATTTTTTGTCCAATAACCATCTTTTATGCAAGGTGATGGTTTAAAAAATAATTTGTAAGGTGATGTGAGGGTTCTTTGTTCAGTGAAAAATGAAATGAACAATTCCTCTAGGTAAGTATTTAGCCTCTAGGCTAGCCTAAAGTAGCACTTGGATCCTAGCTATTCTTGGATTTAAACATTTAATTGCAGGAAATAGGCCTACTTTCATGGCTTCCATTCATTGTGTGTGCCTTGTAGAGAGCCTAATTGTCACAGTTTTTCCTTATAGCAATCAGTCTTAAGAGTCTTGGAGGAACATAGATATTTAAAAATCCTATTTGTACTTTATTTATATTTTCTTAGCCTCTGTATCTACTATGCATATTTTAATTCACTAAAGTGGATTATATGGATGTCTTATCAGAATGGCTACTTCCTCTGTGTGTGTGTGTGTGTATTATATGGGTGTATGTTGGAATTTAACCTCCTGTTGCCATTTTTTGAATATTCTTGAGACTTTGTTTCTTACCCATTGCTTCCTCTGCTAAATATCCTTTCTTTTTTCTCCAAGAAAAATATCTTTAACTTACAGTTTGACAGAGAATTAGAAGTTTCCTTTCTTAAGTTTTATTTTACATAAAATGTGAACTGTGATGTGAACTGAGAATGGAACAAAAGGGTACTTTTAATTCAAGCCGTAAATAGAAAATAAAGAGGGCACCCCATGTTACTATATGTCAACAAAACTGCAGCTTTAGTGGAGGACTAAAAGGAATCCTAAAACTGCAGCTACATAGCGAGTTAAAGAATTTATGAGGAAAGCAATAAATATCGGGGAATGCATTCCATTTATATTGCAAAGTCCACAGTTGGACGATTACCTTTATTAAAAAGGTAAAAATGCTCTCGAGTTGAGCACAGGTCCTGGCGAATATGTCCCTGAAGCTTTCTGGGAATTGTTACGGAAGAGGTTAGCCATTATCTTTTTCAAGGAATGTTTTTGGTAGTGCCGGTTTATTTTTTTAAACTTGCCAGGGCAACAGAAAGCTTTGTTAGAGCCAACCCAATTTCCATCTTCAAGCGTTCCAAAACCCATATCAGGCCAGGGAAAACTATAAGTAAGTAAGTAAGTAAGTATGTAAGTATGTTAGTTGAAGTCAGAGGTGGGTTCCTACTGGTTCGGATCGGTCCTACCGAGTAGGTAGTAGGCTGCTGGGGATGTCACAGAGCCGGTTCTGGTCCATGGACACCGACATCTTTTTTTTGAAGGTTTTTTTTTGGAATTTGTTTTTGGAATTTGTTTTGTTTTTGTTTTTTTCTGCACATGTACAGACGGCAAGTTTCCGGCACTGCACATGCATCACCATCTTGTTTTTGACCTTTTTTTGGGGGGGATTTTTTTTTACTGCGCATGTGTGCACCCACAAGGCGCGCGTGCGCCCATCAGGTGCGGGAGGCAGCGAACCGGCAGTGAGGTAAGTTAGAACCCACCCCTGGGAGGGGGCTTCCCTGCTGCAGCACTACCATTCCTTCTGTTATGTTAAAGTCTCAGCTTTTCAAGAGTATATTGGCAGTATTTTTGTGATAGGCACATTTCAGAAAAGCTGTAAGTTTAGTTGAAGGCTGCTGTATAGAATTTCGATGTATGTTGCCATGGAAGAGGGTAATGGGTCACTTGAACCCAGATGCTGAAAATGGGGTAAGACTTATGTGACTGATGACAAGAGTGGAAATGAAGCTGGATTGTTGATTGTTACAGGGATTGTGAAACTGAATAGAAGAATCTAAACTGGGTTTGCTGAACATGTTGCATAATTATGTTGGCCCAACCCAAAACTGACTGGTTCTTTTCACCTGCTTGCAGTGAGGTCCAATAATCACACAAAGATGAGTGAGAATATTTTAAGAATTTCATTTCTGCACACAAAGGAGACCAATATCTCAGTAAAGGAGAATAGTTGTAGCTCAGGTTGAAATGAAGGGTCCTTGCTGCTCTCTCAGCTTGGCTGTTTTCTTGCAGACGTTTAATTACCTAAACTAGGTACGGTAACTTCATCCATGCTGGACTTAGGACATCAGGACTAATGTTTCAAAGCAAACACGCCCCGTATCTGCTCATAACAGGTATTTATACAGTTCTTGCATCATATAAGCAGTTCTGATTGGCTGACTAAATTCACTTCATCAGCCATCTTAATTTTTGGTAGGCTTTCTCTGTCTCTGGGCAGATTTCCCTAGCTCCTTCACAAGGCACTCAGTGATTGATGAGATCTTTTTTTCTTTCTAGAAACTTCTAGAAGCTTTTTGGGGTGCCATCAGTTAAGCTGCAGTAGATTATTTTTAAATTTATTTTTGTCAAGCATGTATTAGATAACATATATAGGTATAAACATGATTTGAATACGTGAACTGAATACGAATAAAAGGGAACATTAGGACAGAGATGGTAGGCACGTTGGTGCGCTTATGCACGCCCCTTATTGCACCTCTTAGGAATGGGGTGATGTCAACAGTAGACAGTCTAAGGTGAACATTTTGGGGGTGTGGGGATGAAACCACAGGTCAGGTAATGCATTACAGGCATCAACCACTCTGTTGCTGACGTTGTATTTTGATGCTGAGCACGAGTGTGTTTGCTCATCAGGGCTGGGAAACATACTAAACCATGTCCATAACAAAATGCCCAGAGGACCCAGCCTTCCATAAACAAATGTCCATCTTAGCTTTGGTTCCATATAAACCAGCCAAGATGCAGAAAGTCTCTCTCTCCATGGTAAAAAATGAGTCAGTGTCATGGAATTGGCAGATCTGAACTAGTTTTGAAATGGCAAAAACAGCAGTTAGGGATTTTCCGTTTTTTATTTTTGGACTAATGAAAAATTCTAGAGAACTGGTGGCATATATTTGCTCAGTATTTTTTCCTGGAAGTCTGTGATAGAAGGGACAAGTGTTGACTACTTTAAGAAGCAGACAGCTGCTACATTTCTGGTCCCATGCACTTCAAACATAGGGATTTTCTAAAGTTATTTCTAAAGTGCTTCATAGTGTATATATTCTGCAAATCCCTCAGAAGAGGTGCTTCAGAGCATCACTTTGCAAATTGTTTTAAGTATGTGATGCACAGGCCCTTGGATCCAGATGCTGGGATCAGTTTCTGGAGCAGCCATGCAAACTTGGAAAAGGATATGGCTGCTTCCTCATTTCAACACATTTCCATAGATTTGTATGCATTTCCAAAGATCTGGAAGGATGCCTGTTGAAAAATTTGCATAGCAATTCCATACCCTAGGGGTACCTATGGTTATATTACTTTGCTGTTTGTATGTACACTGAGAGGTTCTGCACTGGAGACAAGTTCCTTGTGTGTCCAATCACACTTGGCCAACAAAGAATATTCTATTCTATTCTATTCTATTCTATTCTATTCTATTCTATTCTATTCTATTCTATTCTATTCTATTCCATTTTCTTTCCATATTCTATTCTATTCTATTCTATTCCAAGATCAAGGAAACATATACACTGCTCCTCCATTCCTTCAGTTTTAAACCCTGGACCACAATCCCTCCAGACTGTTAGGCTGCAAAATTAAGCCTGGCACCAAATCACCAGGTGAACTTCTGTAGGTGAGAATGGACTGGGATATCGATCTTCACTGGTTCCACCACTCTACTGGTTTTGCATGGGCTCCAGCACAGAAATCAGGTGTTGGTCCCATCCTGGTTCTTAAACTATATGCCTGGCCCAAATGGTACACCATCATAATCATTTATTTAGCGTATTGCATGTCATACATGGACTAGCAATATAGATTAACATTTCCCCTGGATTAGTAAAATCTAGTAAAATTAGTGCTCTCCCCTTATTATGATGACTATTATGAATAGTCATCATAATATTTCAAATTGTGTGTTCCTGGCCACCCATGTGCCTTTTTTTGGACACACTCCAGATTGTGTGTGTGAATCCAGGTTGTTTTCTCCTGGAAAACCTTCACTCACCTTTCACAACTTTGTCCATTTTCATTACCGTAAACTGTGGAATTGCATTGAAACTGCTGTTGGCCTAGAAGCATAAAAATAATATTTTTAACCATGAAACGGGAGACAAAAAAACGTTTTGCTGAAAGGAAATCCCTTCCTCACTTACTTTGCGAATCATTTCAGAGAAATTCGTCTGAGGCAGCCCATGCAACCTTTTCAAAACTCTTTCAACAGAAGGCACCTGAAGAGAGAAATGATTTGTCAAAGACACCCCTGGGATCCAAGATCGAAGTGACACTATATATAACGGTATTGACATGGAAAGCAATCAGAGCTTAAATTTGGCTTAAGTGTGAGCCAGAGGAGTGTGGCAGCAGCCAAAAATGCCAATGCAATCCTTGCTTGCATGAACAGAGCGATAGAATCAAAGTCACGAGAAGTATTACTACCGCTTGGGAAGAACACACCTGTTATATTACATCCAGTTATGGTCGCCACATTACGAAAAAGATGTTGAGACTTTGGAAAAAAAGTGCAAAGAAGAGCAACTAAGATGATTAAAGGCCTGGAGAGGCTAAAACACATGAAGAATGGTTGGAGTTTGGCTAATCTAGTGAAAAGAAGGACTGGTGGGGGGAGAAGGGAGGGCATGATAGCAGTATTCCAGTATTTGAGAAGCTGCTCTGAAGAAGAAGGGGTCAAATTATTCTCCAAAGCACCAGAAGGCAGGAGAAGAAACAACGGATGGCAACTAATCGAGGAGAGAAGCAACCTGGAATTAAGGAGAAACTTCCTGACAGTGAGGACCATTAACCAAGGGAACAACTTGCCACCAGAAGTTGTGGTTGCTTCTTCACTGGAGGTTTTAAGAAGAGACTGGACAGTCCCTTGTCTGAAATGGTGTAGGGTCTCCTGCTTGAGCAGGGTTGTTGGACTAGAAGGCCCTCCAAGGTTGAAGATTTATGCCAACCGATTTATACCTCGTTGTACAGTACAACAAGCTCCATTTCATATCTAAAGGATCTTCCTTAACCACTTTATTTTTCCAATAAAGTTTTGGATGGATGCGCCATTTTCGTTCGATCCGGATTGGCTTACGTTTTGGAAGTCGGCCCCCGACTTCAAATCCTGAGCTCTGCTGAGGACCCCCAAGCAGTACGTGCAACGGGGCTCTTCCAGGAGGGACGTGAGGCTTTGCTTCCGATCCTTCAGCGTCAATGCCAGCTCATCCTGGTCCCGGATCAGAGCCCGGACGGTCCTGTGAATGGTATGTAAGTGGTGCAGGGAGTTCTCTAGGTCTGAAAGAGAAAAGTCACCCAGGAGATGGGACGGCCGGATGTTTTCGTGCAAAGCTATCACAAATTAACCTCTGCAGGTGACTTACAACCGCAACTGAGCCCGAAAGTTCTGCTGCTAAGCAAGACAGTTGTTAAGCAGGTTTTCGCCCCATTTTACGACCTTTCTTGCCACAGTCGTTAAGTGAATCGCTGCAATTGTTGAATCCGTGACACGGTTGTTAATAAAATCTGGCTTCCCCATTGACTTTGCTTGCCGCAATGGTCATAAATGTGAAAAACTGTCATTAAATAATGTTTTCAGTGCTGTTGTAACTTCAGACAGTCACTAAGTGAACTGTTGTAAGGCGAGGACTACTTGTACAGTAATTGCACCTGAGATCTTCACTTTTTTAACTCCCTCCTCTCCAGCCCTCCGTCTGCTTTGATGATGACACCAACTTATTCAGGCTGGTTAAATTAGAAAGAGTAAAGAAAAGTATCTAAAATATTCCCTGGAATCAGGAGTCAATACGAATCGAAGCAAGCCATGCCTCTAAAGTCAAAAGTCCTGATCCCATCCTCAAATTATGACCACAACTGAGCCCAAATGTTCTGCTGTTGAGCGAAACATTGGTTAAGCGAATTTTCTTTTCCTCCATTTTACAACCTTTCTTGCTACAGTTGTTAAGTGAATCCCTGCATTCGCTAAGTTAGTAACATGGGCGTTGAGTGAATCTAGCTTCCCATTGGACTTTGCTTGTCAGAAGGTCGCAAAAGGGGATCATAAGACCCCAGGACAATGCGACCGTCGTAAGTATGAGTCAGCTGCCAAGCGGCTGAAATTTAATCCCGTGACCATCGGGATGCTGGAACGGTCGTGTGAAAATCGGCCGTAAGTCCCTTTTTCCCGTGCCGTCGTAACTACGAACAGTCAGTAAATGAATGGTTGTAAATCGAGGAAGGCCTGCGTTAGTTTTTCCTTCTAAGAGTTCCGCTGTTCCTAGCTCCTTTTGGAATTGGCTGCCGCGAGCTGCGACTGTGGCCATTCTACAACGAGGCTTTCGAAATTCGTGGAGAAACCGGGGCGCTACTCATGGTTTCCGTGTCAAAGGAATTCAAAAGAGCCTGAGCTTTAATGCCGTGGCTACAGCTGCCACTTTGACATGGTGGTTGTTGTTGTATTTTTACACCCTGTTGGATCTCTCTGGCCCAGGGGTGCACAAGAGCAGGCATGAAAAGGATCTGTCAAACACGGGGACGGCAGGTGGATTTGCTAACAGCTGGCACTTCTTGTGCGGTTCTTTGATTTAGTTAGCAGGTAACGTGCAGCCCTGATCTAGATTAATAGGCTCCTGCCAAGGCCACCTCCCCAGGCTACCCCCACATCTGACGGCAGCAAACTCCCTAGCTTAACTCCGAGCTGCCCTTTCATTTATCTGTCTGGCATCTCTCTTTAGGGTTTTAATGAATGCCCCCAAGTTGCAGAAGAGACAGAAAGGGAAAGTGCCCCTGTGTGTTTTACCTATCCTGTATAATGTCTCCTTTTATCCACCTTCGCTCCAAGATGCTGCCCTGTTTTCCCATTACAAATGGCTCCAGCCCTTTCATTATCTTTTCTGAAAATGTCCCCACTGTTAACCAAGCAAATTGGGATGTGTCCCTATCAAAGAAGGTAGCCGAAAGAGCTGCCTTGAGCGAATCCTGGTAGGGCCAACCCAGACCTACTTTCCCTGGTCTGAGGCTCAGCAGGTGTGTCGGACTACAACTCCCAGAGGTCCTAGCCAGCCTAGCGACATTAAGCAGCTGTTCATCCCATCCCAGTAAGAGGTTAAGCTAAGTTGCTATCAGCCCACCAAGGAAAACCAGACCAAAAACCATGAAGATGAATCCCAACTTTTATTCATTGTTATTAATATAATTATCTCACTTATCTATGAGAGCAAGGAGGAGTCAAGTTTGAGGGACTTTCTCAAATTACGCTTCTACCCGAGACTGACATTGCTCTTATCTACCATTCTCTTCCTTGTGATTCTCCCTCTTGTTCCTCAAGATTATTTCTTCTACCCATTGAAAGACTGGGTTGCATTAAGAAAAAGACAGAAAGAAAACCAGCAAAAGCAGAAGGAAATACTTGTTCTTACCTTGCACCCTGCCCTTAATGGCAGCCATAGCAGAAGACACGGTTTCCTTCAGCAGAAAGTGAATGGTGCTGCCAATGCTCCAGCTAATATCTACAAGGGACAACATCACTTCTGGTGAAATCTCCAGGGGGGAAAAGTCTATGGAGATTCTCTCTCCTCCAGGTCCTGGTTGTCCCAAAGGGGCTTTTTCAAGAGGCAACTGGACTTTCTGGGTTTTTTCTTTTGAAGACATTTCGCTTCTATCCAAGAAGCTTCTTCAGCTCTGACTGGATGGTGGGGAATGGAAGAGTTGACACTCCTTGCAGATAGCTGGACATTTGCATCCTTTTAAATCCTTCCA
>JANHFT010001900.1:63809-79639 GCA_032467955.1 Pseudoxenodon macrops | reverse complement strand
CAGGAATGGGGGGGAAGAAAGAGGCCTACCTTCCTATTTGGTGGTAGGATCAGGAATGGGGGACGGAGAGGAAAGAGGCCTACCTTCATGTTTGGTGGTAGGATCAGGAATGGGAGGGAAGAAAAGAGGTCTACCTACCAGTTTGGTGGTAGGATCAGGAATTATTATTATTATTATTTACTTTATTCATTAAACGTGAAACTCAGTGAACTAAACATTCAAAAATGCATCACAAATACGTTGACTGGTGCTAATAGTTGATATGGGTTGCTACCAGCATCCTATGTATCAATTAAGTACCTTCTTAAAATATATGATGTTCCGAGTAGCACAGTTTTTTACAGTTCTGCTGGTGTTATTGCAGGAAGCTGCAATTTCTTAATGTGTTTTATAAAATTCTTGCACATGGTACCAAGTGCCCTGATGACAATGGGTATCATGGTTACATGTTTCATCCATAGCCTTGTAGTTTCAATGGCCAGGTTGCGATTTCGTGATTTTTTCCAGTTCTTTTTCTTCGACTCTTCCTGTCCATCTGAATTGGGTACAAAGAGTACAAATAATGATGGTGAAATGGAATGTAAACTTTGAACTGGTATTTGCACGATGACATCATCCTGATTGTTGTCATTTTGACATAATTGCTGTACATGCATTTTTTTCAATGCACTGTGCAATGACAAGATGCAAGGTCATGTTCAAAACCTCCAGAACAGCTTCAAACATAGTCATTCAAAGTGGAAATAATGTCTTCCAAGTTCAGAAGAAAACACTGTGCACTGTGTCCATTCTAGAAATAAGCTCTCAAGATATTGCTAATTTATTTCAAGAAAAGAATGCTTGAAGCAGTTTGTATTCAAACCATTTGCACTAGAGGTTAGCTTCAGAAATTGTAAAAATTTCCTAGAAGGCAATGGAAAACCATTTCCATATTGTTGCCTAGAAAACTCCAGGGATATCAAGCACTAGGTACAAAAATGATTTTTAAGACAATATTACATTACAGACCAACAGCCTAACTGGAATTCAACTATTTGCTCTAAATATTATGTTGTGAATTGCAACATTAAATAGAAATTTATTTGGTAGTCTTACTGTGGAATGTTCAGAAACGTATCTGGTGCTACTGTGTTTTATTAACTTTTTATATCAAACAAAGATTAATTCATTTCCATAAAATATATTCTGAGATGACTATTTCTGGTAGTACCTTTCTTTAGTAGTTTGCTTTATTTTTGCTTTAATTTTGCTGATGTGCTTTTTTAGGTACTCTAGAAAGAGGTGAGACAAGCAAGAAGTGAATCAAATAACTCTAACTTTTTGTAATGTTCTTTCAGCACAAGTGAGAAATGGCTTACTTTTTCTTCACGGTTTCCATAGTGACAGCAGTAGACTTTTTCTTTGCTGCTGAAGCCAGAAGGATTCTGGGATAGGTCATCCTTTCAGGGCACCAAGAGGGAGAGCTCCAAAATCAAATGACAAATATATGTCTCCTTAGAAATAGCTTTTTGCTACATAAATGATCTTATGACTTTTCATTAAAAAAAATCTTATTCCCATGTAAATGTATAAGAAGCTGCCCCCAAATGCTTTTGTACATTGCATCTATATTTATGAAGTCAGTTTAAAAAATGGCATTGGCATCAATACTGTATGTCCATATGGTGAATATATCCTTACCCACAAAGTATTCTAAAATATATTTTTAGAAAGAAATCTCTCCATGATAAGAAACTGGATGAATCAAATTTAAGATTGGAACAACTATAATCTTGGATGCTGAAACAGACTAATTTGTCCATCTCTACTTTTATCCTGACTCATGAAGATGGGAAGGTGCTTATAAAAGGAAAAAATGAAACTTTTATGTACAGTATTTGAAATTCAAATTGGGTTGGGCAGGGAATATAATGCATCATACCAAGAATAATTGGCATTTCTCTCTTCCTCTTTAGGGAAAAGATTTCTAGAAAAGTATATTTTCTATACATATTGGGAACGTTAGAGATAAATAATTTTATACATAGAAATGCAAGAAGGTTGATGTCAGTACCAATATGAATTATTTACTTGCCACTTACCATTCAAATATCATTGATATTCAATCAAGGTTGATGAAATTTTTGGAAAAAAAATATTTTCACTGGGTAGAGAAAAAGACAACAATGCATTTTGAAAGGCATAAATACAGTTTGAACATAAGGAAGAACAGAACTATAAGAAGATATGAGTAACATTAGGAAATGAGCTGAACCATAGAATTATAGCTGATCTCCATATTTGGAAAATGTATGCAGTGTAGTCTTTTGTAACACTTTAAAGTTAAGGTACAGAATCTTTTATATGAATGTCTTCCCAGTATTGAATTAATCAACACATTCCCGGCAATGCATTCAAATTAAGTTTACTATTACATATTTGCATTCTGGACCCATATCATTCCAGTAGAATTGTATGATCGTCTCTGTGTATAATATTCATCTTTAAACAAAAGATAAGTAAACTAACATGCTGAAATTACTTCTCCATTTCAAAAGGGTTTCTTCCTGTCTGACAAAGGCTTGTATTTTGTTCACTTCAGGATGTTTTAGAATGTCTTTAGTCTTTCTTCAGCCTTTTGTTTGTGTGTGTGTGTGTGTGTAAGATGGTAAAAGTGAACTTTTGCTACTTGAGGGAAGTAATTTTTTAAAACTTTTTTTTACTTATTTTTTTAAGAAAAGTTACTTTGCAGCCTCTCTAACTGCTCTTTTTTCCTGAACTAGGAAAGTGCTATAGGAGAAGTCCCCTCTGTGTCATCCACTGGGATTTAATTAAAAGATGGAGAACCAAGGAGTTTGCAAACCAGTGGGAAAGTGATTGTATGATGGAAGGCAGGACACATGAACACCATAATCCATCTCCAAGAATTTCACTGTAATGTCCTACTTTGTAGGGGCTAATGGAAGGATTTTCCCCCATCAAATTGAAAGCTAATGGCAAAGGGAAAACAGGGCTATCCTTACAATGAGTTTCTTCAGGGCAAATCTTTCCAAATGATTAAGTAATGTACATATTTGTTGTATGCGGGGCTTGGTGTAGTTGTCCAAAACCTAAACGTTAGTGTGAGTCATAGATAATCCTTATGAAACCTTACTTGGTCATCAAAACGGGATTCCACTTACAGTATATTGCACTGAAATCTAAGTAATTAAACTTTATTTTTTGTCCTGCTGTCCCAAACATTGACTATTTTAACTGTTCCCTTAACCTGAAACATGAATGTGCATCATTTGTTTTGAATGATCATTCTGTATATTAGACCCTGACAACACATTATTATACTATAATTCTTATCAACTCCATCCAATATGACATAGTTTCAATACCTGATGAATCCTCATCTGGTTGATCATACTCTATATGATCTAAAATATCTTCATTCATAAAGTATTCCCTATTTGTTTTCTAGGGAAAGTATGAGATACTTGTTGCTCATTTTAGAATAAATAATGCTTCCAGTGGGTTTAAGTATAGATTTTCCCATTTAAGTTATAGTTGCTTGGACATGAACATCACTGTTGAGCAAAGCAAAAACTAAAACAACCCTGGAGGAGACAATATTTTGAAGAACAAATATTGTAACACAATTTGGTTGCAAACTATGCCAGTTTGCATTATATTTGCCCCATGGTAATAGCTGGTCCCAAAGGATAAAATGACATCTGGAAGCATAGGAGCATGAAAAAGTTTCATTCACGCAGCATTAGCTCTGAACATTTAAAAAGAAAAATAGATGTTCGGTATGAATCAAATAATGTCCTGATATTTAAGAAGTCATAGCTGCAATGCTGCAATAATGTGAAGGCGAACATATGTTTCCCCTCAATAACATTGTTTAAAAACACAATAGTTTACCTTCAAACTGTGTAACACTCTGAATTTAAATTGAATCTAATTAGTCAACAGCAGTGATGCCTCCTTGTCAAGTAAATAATCAAACAACATTTCTCTCCTCGCCCATCCTTCCCTTTTCTCCTTTCCCACTTGACTTTTATAAAAATGGTAGGAGCTTGGCAGTTTTCCAATTATCTCTCACTAATCTCTATCAGCAAATCCTGGGTGCATATCTGTTTTCTTTACAGCAAAGATCATGTGCCTCAAACAAATCCCCCCCCGTCTCACTTGACACTGAACAAGGAGGAGAAATATGGTCCATCATGACAAATATCAGGATAATATTCCAATTTTCTACTATTTGACAACAATCAAGTAGAGACTAATGGCTTTCCTCTGTGACTAAATCTTTTAGAGACCAAGGTATTCTGTCTTCCTCTCATTAGAAAAAAAAAATCCCAATAATCTCATTATCCCAGTGTGAATACCAGTAAAATGTAGCAAGACTAATGTATCTTTCAGCTTTCTCAGTTACCGATATCAGTGTTTTATGGATTCTTATGAAGTAATGGGAACTGTCATGCTATCCAACACATGCACTCACCCGCACATCTGGGAACAGCTTTGTTTTCACTGTACTTTATGCTCATTCTGTATGTTAAGGACTTTCTTGTTCTATTTTTAACTTGCTACAATAGATAGAATGTTATGGAATGTTAAACTTTATAGAATTTTTTTTTAGAGAATAACACAATTTCACAGTGCATTACTCTAGTACAACTGGGTAAATGAACAATTAATTCTTAAGAAATAACCTTTTCCACATTTTGTTGTTTATAGCGGTCAACATAACTGTGTTTCTCTCCTGCACTTCTGTAACATTCAAAACAATCTCAACGCTGCTTTATAGCACTATAGCACTTATCCAGAATGGTCTTTTTATGATTTCTAATTTGCACATTTGCTTCATTTCTCAATTTTCCTTATGGTTATAATCGGCTTGATTACAATATTTCTCCATAATAATGTAAATTCAGGCTATACTTTTTATACACAGGCTAGGAATAACTTTCAGTATGACTTTTTTCTAAATGATTTTACATGTGTGTATATGCGGGGAGGGAGATCTAACAGAAAGAAACATTCCTGCAGTGAAACTCATGTATAAATCAGGAAGCCTTTGTCCCTCTCCCACCCCAATTCTTCCATTGCACATATATGTTTAAGAAATACATATATAACAGCCTTAGTTTAAGTTCTCATAACAGGGAGGATTAGAAATGATAGGCAAGATCATGGGGATATTGTTTGAAACATTTGAAATCCTATGTGCAAGTTCATGCAAGATCGTACATTGCAACAGAATACCTTATGCCACCAGACTTGAAATTTTGGGCTTAGACAACTTAGAACTATGCCGCCTTTGGTCTGACCTAAGTGTAGTACATAAAATTATATACTATAATGTCCTACCTACCAATGAATACTTCAGCTTCAACCACAAAACATGAGCACATAATAGATACAAACTTATGGTAAACCCCTCCAAACTCAATTGCAGAAAATGTGACTTCAGTATCAGAATTGTCAGAATTGTCATGGAATGTACTACCTGACTCTGGTTTCTTTCCCAAACCCTCAAAACTTTAACCTTAGACTGTCTACTGTCAATCTCATCCCATTCCTAAGAGGTCTTTAAGGGTAGTGCATAAGCGCATCAGCGTGCCTACCGTCCCTGTCCTAATATTCCCTTTTATTTGTATCTGTTTCATGTATTTATAATCATGTTTATACTTATACCTGTTATCTAATACATGCTTGACAAAATAAATAAATAAATTTATTCCAAGGGTAGATTATCAATAACCCTATGGCTCCCAGCTTTCTATTTATAGCCAACAAAGACCCTTAAAGTGAGACAGAGCTGAAAATATTATCTCAGGTTGCCCGTTTCTTAGATGCATAGAAGGTTCCAATATTATCCCTCCAACCTATTCCTGGGTTCCATATTGACTCAAGAACATGGTACCAAGTCTTAAGATTTTACTAGGCACCCTTCTCTGTAGTCTTCAACAGCCATAGCATGACTTCATGTGATGTTCTTTAAATGCCCAGAAGAGTTCTTTCTACAGGAAAGTACCCATAAGAACTTCCTTGGAAACTCTCACATCATCCTCACTCTGAAATATCTGAAGAATAAAAGCAAATAAATGGATGCTTTTGCTCAAGTCCTCACTGCTAAAATGCGGCATTTGAAGAAGACATGCTGGCATGCGAACAGTTTGCCTTCTGTACTTAGTGGTGGTACAAGTGGCCACAAACAGTTCTAATTTAGGACAGGTCCAAGTCAATATATTTATATTTTAGAGATAATTCATGTTTTAAAAAATCTGCCCATATGGCTTATAATTCTCCAAAGAATCAGAATATTCATAAACTAATGAGTACTTAAATCATACAGTGTGAAGTTATTAATAATTACATTTTAAAAAGTAACTTTAAATCTCATACAATACACTCGCAAGAGCCAAATAGGAGTAATACTAATTGCATCATTCAAAAGTCTATGTTGTTGTTTCTTTTCTTTTTTGTTAAAAATAATATGTATATGTGGATTAAGGTATGCAAAGAGTGGCTCTTCCCTTAAGGATTTTGACTTTTCTCTCACATATAAAGTGGGTGCTTTCAATGAAGCAACCTATAGAATCTGTCAGGAATTCTATAGAAAACTGATTAAAATATGATCAATATTCGTGATCAAGAATGTGAACTAGTATCGTGTTTCCCCAAAAATAAGACAGGGTCTCATTTTATTTTGACCCCCGAAATAAGCTTGGCCTTATTTTCAGGGAGGTCTTTTTATTTTTGAGGTACAGGAGGAGGTGAGCGTGGTCACCTCATGGCTGCTGCTGTGTTTTGGGGAGGGCTTATTTTCGGGGATGGCTTATTTTAGCGCATGTGCTCAAAAACCTGATTGGGCTTATTATCTGAGGAGGTCTTATTTTCAGGGAAACAGATCAGATATTCATTCAAGAATGATGATCTATTCTATTACTGCTGTTTTAATTTCAGTGCTATTTTGATTTTATAAATTATGTTTTCTTGACACATCTTCTAGTTTGATTAAGTAGAAGATGAGACATTATACATATTTACTATTTAATTACTGGTGCTACTATGTGTTGCTTTATTGTTGTGTTGCATATTAGGTGATTGGAGATATAAGACAATATTTTGCTAGTTTGATCTAGTACAGGGGTGTCAAACTGGTGGCCCCCCACGGGCCAATGCGTCACGCATAGGCCACACCCACCCTGGCTTCGCAAAGGCAAAAATTGTCATGATATCTCAGGATATGTCATGTGATGCAGTTGGGTTTGACACCTGTGGTCTAGTGGTGAAGGTAGCAGGCTATAAAGTGGTGATCATGAGTTCAAGTCCCGCCTTGGCCATGAAAGACTTCTGGGTGACTTTGGGCCAGTTCTCTCTCTCAGGCCAACCCACCACACAGGGTTGTTGTTGAAGAAAATAGGAGGAAGATGTATTGGATGTGTTCTCTACCTTGAGTTATTTGTAAACATTATAAAGCGGGATACAAGCAAAACAAAAAACAAATAAATATACTTTTGTGATATTAATGCTAATTCTTGCATATTATTTATATCTGAGACTGATTTTCATATGCTGATTATCATTAGCCATTTAGAGTTTTTATTAAAGCAAACATTATATAATATTATCTTATATTGTATTCAGCTGTATTATCGCTTTTGTACTGTTAGTTTAATACTTACTACAAGCCCTATATATAAACTGTAGTGATACAATGTTTTTAACAGTTTTAGCTCTTAGTCTTTCAGTTTTATACACCAGTTATTATTGACAACTTGTAATTCTCTATTGTAATTCTTATCATTCTTATGTTATTGTAGGGTGGGCTGTGACCAAAATAGGTATTTGAAATACAATATATGATACAAAGAAAAGGTTTGAATTGTGGAGTGTTTTGTGCAAATGCATGATTAAAGATTGGTTATTGAAAGTGATTAGAGTGTTATGTGATGGAATTAAAGCATATGTACAAACTCATTCAATATTTAAGGAATGGGTTCTGGGAATAAAATGGTGGACTGAAGACAGCTCTGCAAAAAGCAGAACCAACAAGCATAACAGAATGAAGACTTGGACCTGGACCAGTTCTTCAGTAATTCCTCTCTGATCAAGAAGAGGATTTGAGATTACCCGCAAGTGCTCCAGACAGCGGCTGCTCATGAGGAGACTGCAAGACAGTGGCGTTCAGTGTGCCTATAGCTTTGAGAGATGAAAAATAGCCATCTTGCTGAAACTGCAGTTATCACCTTTGAAAGGATACTAAGTTTACATACTTCTTTTTCTAATCACTTTAAGAAATTGCTTGTTAACTTCTTTTCAGCTATTAGAAACCTTTGAATTGACATATTTTATAGTACCAGGCAGGGGTGGGTTCCTTTGACCTTCCCTACCGGTTTGGGGTCACACAGGAGGCTTCGTGCATGCGCAGAGGGTTCTTTTACAAGGTAACTTTGGCCCGGAGGACCGATTTTCAGCCGGAGGACTGGTTTGGGGGGGGTGAGGCTAGCTGGCTGATGCTGCTGGTTTGGCGAGCGGGAGCCAATTTCCGCTACCAGTTCTAGCAAACCAGTCCGAACCAGCAGCAACCCACCACTGGTACCAGGTGAGTTTCCTTCATCACTTATCAAAAATAGGTTTTAACTACAACTTTAAGAACTTCAGAAAATATTAACAAACACAAAAGGATGATTAAAACTTTGATTTTAAAAAGTTACAAACTGACCAAGAATTCAGAAAAAAATTAGATAAGATTTTGGAACTAATTGCAAAGAATTTGGCCAAAAGTCAGTGGAGATTCTCAATCATCCAAGCCATTGTTGTCTCAAAGGTGCTTTTTCAAAGGGCAACGGTACTGATGAAGATGTTTTCCTTCTCATCCAAAAAACTTCATCAGTTCAATTGCCTCCACCATCATGCCAGAACCAATGAAGCTTCTTGGACAAGAAGTGAAATATCTTCATCATCTTCTTCCTCAAGGAAAAACAGTACAGTTGTCTTTTGAAAAAGCACCTTTCAGATTGTAAAGAATTCTTTTGGGAAGAAAAATGCCTTTGTTTTGAATTCTTTAAAAAAAACACCACCCAATTGGATACTAGAGAGAACTAAAGCTAATAATTAAAAGAGAAGAAAACTCAAACTCAACTGACAGAATGAAGAAAAATATTTTAATATTGATCATATTGAAATTTAAGTTTGAACAATAGATTGGGAAGTTAATTTTTAGTGTCTGCCTCACAGATAGACTGTGTTTAAAATATGTTATGTAAGAGGAACAGATTTTACCCAACAAGATCAAGACTAATTTGAAAGTAGATTTAAAAATAACAGGCTACATGAATGACATGGAAAAAGATGCCACATAGGATATAAAATAGAAACTGGATGGTGTTTTAATAATTAAAAGGAATATACAAATAATTTTCCTATACTGGATTTACCAAAGAGTCTTTTTAAAGTTGTGAAGAATCTTGTGAAGAATCTTGTGGACAAAGAAAACATGAAAAGTAATCAAGTTCTATAACATTATTTGATAGGATTAAAGATCAAAATTGTTGGAAGTAAAAGGAAGGAATATGAAGTTGGGTTATTTGATCAAAGTTAAAATGGATATGTTGTTATCTTCCCTAACCCTTAATGGTTTATTTCTTATGCCTTTTCTTGTTTTATGTCCTGTGGCATATTCTGAAATGGAAAAGAAATACTGGATAGATGTACAGTTCTGAAATTAAGATCCAATTTCTATATGGGAAAACTAGTCCCGTTTTCTCCAACTTGGTGCTATATTGGATTGAATCTCTCATAATTTTTTAACTATCATGGTCAGAATTCTACCTACTGTTTCGAGGCAGTCAAATAAACCCATCTGTGAGCTGCTTAAAGTTAGGAAAACCTTTATAAATTTTGCCTGTCCATTTTTCATCTATTTAAAAGAATGAAACAATCTGAATGCTATATAAGAAATAGAACTGGTCTGTTTTTTTCTTCCTATTATTTTCAGTTTTTTTTCCATCTAAACATTAGTGTTTTAAAGTCAGGCTGATGCCCCCTTTCCAATATATGCAGATAAACCAGTTTAGCAGAATAACATTACATGGAATGTGTATTTAGAACAGTCCAGCGAAGGTGGTCGAATCTCCTTGGGATTGCTTCTGTCCACCTCCTTCCTGTTCACCATCTGTCCAATTCAAATAGGCCAGAATTCTGCACTATGTTTCTATGGAAATTATTCAATATTTTAAAACGGTAATTAAGCAAAAATTGTGTTTACTGAGCCAAGAGCTGATGGGATTGGCAAAGTTCCTAAACCGAAAGTGCCATTTGGAAGCTTCTGCTGCATACCACTGAGACGTTCCTGGCTTTTGAGCACAGCCACAGTCATTGTGTGTGTGGATGCTAGAGTGGCTGCGGAAAGTAATGAGATGGGTGAATACAGGAAGGGTGAAAGTACTTCCTGTTTTGATGCCTGCTGCAAACAGCTGAAGAAGGGAATTGGAATTTGGCAGTTCATCAAGTCAGCAGGCAGACTGGGCATAGTTGGCCCAGCATGTTTTTCCATCTGAGACAAAGGAGATAGTGCTCACCCCTCCATTCCACATATCTGGCTACAAATCCTGAAGCCCTGGCTATTGAAGTAGTTCCTAACCAGACTTGTGGATAGCATGTTAGACAGGGGTGGATTCTAACTTAACTTGCTGCCAATTCGCTGCCTAACGCCCCGCGTAGTCACGCCTCATGAGTGCACACGCATTTTGCATGCGCATGCGCAGTACAAAAAAATCCCAAAAATCCCCCCAAAAAAGGGCAAAACCAAGATGGCGATGCATGTGCAGTGCCAAAAACTTGGCTTCCCCCCCAAATTAATTAATTAAAAAAAAGATAGCTATGTCCACGGACCAGAACCGGATCTGTGACGTCACTAGCGGCTTACTACCTACTTTATAGAACTGGTCCGAACCCACTTCTGATGTTAGATAGCAAATATGACACACAACGTCATCCATGAAGCCATCTGGCGGTGAACAATCAGAATGTCCCTCCTGTTTCTCCTTCATCTGCAGCCATTGTTCCCCATTCCTGCCTAATTCTAAAGCCCGTGTCTTTCCATCAAGGCAAGTCATTTGTTCTGCCTTAGAACATGAACCAAACTGCAAGATATTGGCTTCACGTCTCCTTGCAGTAAGGATGCATAAGCCATTTCACAGTGGATACACAGGGAGCCCTCGCCCGCATTGAAATAGGTAACTTATGACTAGGCCTTGCAGTTACAAATATTTTCAGGATCTCCACCATTAAAATTTGGGTGCTTGGCAACCGGCATGTATTTATGATGTTCCTGAGTCCTGGCGAAGGGTGTTGGTGTCACATGATTACTATTTAAAACTTCGTAGTGGGCTGTGTCAAGCAAAGTCAAGGGGGGAAGCTGGCAGAAGTAGCTTTCACTTACCTTTGCTACCAGTTCGGAACAGTGAATACATGGGCGTGAGCAAAGCCAGCGTGCAGCGCTTCTGCTCATGTGCAGGTCATCCATGATGTCATCCGGGTGGGTGGGCGGAGCCTCCCACTGCCGCTGTTACCAGTTCGCCAGAACTGGGGCGAACCGGTAGAAACCCACTACTGGAAGCTGGATTTGCTTAACAAACATGATGATTTACTTAATCATCATCCTTGTTTAACCACCTCATAATCCCTTGCGGGTAGGAGTCTGGGCAACTGAATAGAGCTAGCAGAGTGTTTTTATGGCCGGATGCCCTTCCTGTCACCAATGTGGAGTTTTGTACAGCAGATACTGTATATTCTCAGTGTGCCCAGAGAGAGAAATATCTGCCTCTACCTAGGATCGAACTCACAGCCTTCTGATGGTGAGGCGAGAGCTCCACCCCAGGCCACCGCACCACTCCATGATGATTTACTTAATGACCATGATAAAAAAAGGTTGTAAAATTGGATGCCAGTCCTAACTGTGACTGTAAATGAAGGACTGTATTTAATGATTACGCAAGTAGGACCAAATGGAGATGAGCTGGCTTCCTAAGACATGTATCTGGGCAAGGGGCAAATTCAAGAGCTATATTATTCCATGCCTATGTATATATGTTGCAGATCCCTCTGTTCGGTCCATGACATTTCCAGTGAAAAGGGTGAGATACAAGGGATAGGAAAGACCTCTGAATACACAGAAAAAAAGAAGAAAACTAATAAGAGATTTTGGTGAAATGCTTTTTACTTTAAAAGGCAAAAAGGACTGTCATGATGTAAAATGTCCCAACAAAATCAGGCAGAGAGACATTTCAGTGCCTGAAAGCATCAAGGGAAACAGCAATCGCTAAAAAAAATAATATACAGTTGCCTTCCACAGTGGAATAAGTCATGATTTTAAATGATTCTATTATGGAGGAGTTGATACTATGGAACATTTTGCTCCTGGCGAGCATTCTACAGAATGGCTTGTGTTTAATAAAAATGTGAGCAGCAAACCAGATGGGTTTTGGAGGGGGGGAAAGGGGGAGAGAGAGAGATGAAACGGGGACGCTTTCCTTGATGCACTTTCCCCAGAATCTCTTTCCGTAGTTAGATGCAGTAGCCCTATTGTGTTTTCCTGAAAATAAGCCCTCCCCAAAAATAAGCCCTCCCTGAAAATATTTAAACGCATGCGCACCCAGTCTCCACCCTTTCCTCTGGTTAGGGTTAGGGAGACAGAGCTGGAAATCAGGTAAGACGGCAAGAGGAGCCGCGTCTTGCTCCATGCACCCCAAAATAATAAATAAGGTCAAGCTTATTTATAAACAAGTCTTATTTCGGGTTTCAAAAAATATATAAGACAGGGTCTTATTTTCAGGGAAACACAGTAGTTATATCTCATGCCATCTTTATTGTACATCAGGACAGCTGCTACACTCACAGTCCTGTGGAAGAAAGAGATCAGGCCAAACGTTCAAGAAAAGCAGTGGGGAAAAAGTGGCATTCATTTGCCTGTAAGTTTTCTCCCCCATGCATACCAATAGCAATAACACTTAGACTTATATACTACTTCACAGTGCTTTACAGGCTTCTCTAAGCAGTTTACAGAGTCAGCCTATTGCCCCCCAACAATCTGGGTCCTCATTTTAGCTTTGGAAGGATGGAAGGCTGAGGCTACCTTGAGCCTGGTGAGATTTGAACTGCCGAACTGCAGGCAGCTGGCAGTCAGCAGAAGTAGCCTGCAGTGCTGCACTCTAACCACTGTGCCACCTTGGCTCTTTTAATATTTTTAATTTGCTTTGAAGGTAGCAGACAAAACAGCACATGTCTGTGCTGGACATTTCTGAATATGGGCTAGATCTAGAGTTTGCATACCGCAAGTGGTAGTTGCAGAAGGCTGCCACCAAACTTTCATTTATTCACCTGAGACCGAGTGCTACGATCTTTAGCATCTATTTTCAGAACATTGATTCTGTGAATTATTTTCAGAAATTATACAATTCCAAAAAGTGTAGGGATTGTTGCTTGTTTATTTATCTGACTTGGGCATTCTCCTCCTCCAATCAATTCTGAGCACAGACTAAAAAGCACAGAATGACAATAATTGGAATAAACAAGTGGGATTAAAATATATACTGTATATATGGTAAAGCATTGAGTCAGCTTTAGTTCCTGGTAATTTCATGGATATTTCTTGGCAAAAATGATAACTATCTTAAACAACCTTCAAGAATGAAGAAATGGTTTGCCATTGTCTTCTTTCCGGATTGTTTTGATTTATTTATTTAAAATTTTCCAGTCTAGTTTATATACAGTTCTAAGATTTCCTGGTACCAGCCAAGTCCAACTTTGCCTAGCAAATGATTTTGCTTAGCAAAATCACCCAAAGTTGGATAGGTACCGCCACCAAATGTAATAGAAAACAACTAAATCATTAGGCAGCATTTTAGTGGTTTAAAATGGATAACAAAGTAGAAGAACTATTATGGGAAAATACCCATGATAGCTGAATGAATCCTCAATGGATACAGGCAGCACACCTCTGATTGCTATCTGATTTTCTCACCATCTTATTCTATGTACTACCACTACTAGTAGTAGTATTACAACTACTACCACACACACACACACATTACATACTATACCTATAACAGCAGTATAACAATACATTCTGAAGAGCAAAAGCTTAGCATAACAGCCCCCCTTAAGAAGGTTCATTGCGTGGCTATGTCTAAACTTAGTTTCCAATAGCAAACCTACCTTTAACCTTGTTTGAGAGATGCAATGGCCAATACGACTCTCCTACTTTGAATAAACTAGTTTATTCTATCTACATTCCTACTCCAGAGGAAGATACAGTAGCTTGGGGGTCAAGGAAGACTGGTCATTCTTGAATGAATATTCCTTCGGAAGTCTTGCGTTCTTATATATTTTGTCCTGGATCAAACTGCCAGGTTGTCCGATGATGCTTCCATGAAATTCCACCGGAATTAATTTAGGCATGGGTCATGACAACATTCACACTGATTTTGACGTCACCTAAGTGTGATCACTCTGCTCTGGGAACCGAATCCCTCCTTATTTAGTATTATTCTCAAACGACCACATGTTAATGATCCGTGGAAGGTGACTTTTTAAAAAAATGGCTTTTTTTCGTTATCAGCAAGAGCCAACTTTGTCTGAAGCAGAAATTAGCAAGCATTTAGCACAAACCCCTCTGCTCAGCAAAAACTCAGCAAAAGTCATCTTAGTTTTGATTGACTTTCTGAAGTTCCCAAAAAACAAAACAAAACTCGCATTCTGAAAATAACTTTTTTTTTTCATATTTACGATATAAAGCGAGACGTTTGTAGAACCCAGCGTGGTTCCAGTATTTAGAAAGGATGTAAAGAATTGGAATTACTATGAATGGGAGCAGCATTAGCATCCCGCCCTAATTAAGCTTACCTAAGCACCGACAGTATATTTTGGTGAATTTGGAGAAAGGGAGTGCTTTGTTGTGTAATTAAGTACAGTAGGTCAATGTGCAATGTTGGCAGTGTTATTCTCCAGCATAAGGAGCAATGGGTGTTGTCAGGAGCTGGCCAAGCATTAATTGGTAGCTGGGAAAGGAGATGAATATTGGGGATGCTTTAAGTGGCTTTGCATAAATGCAAGCAACAAAGAAATGGTCGTATGTCTTACTGGTATGCATTTTTAATAATACCAGGACTGGAGCCTGCCCATAAAAGGGGAAAACTAAGAGTAATAGCTGAGGCACCTTGGTTGTTTGCAGACTGACCCTGTGAGTTTCCTTTGGGGAGTTTTTCAATTTATAGCCGCTGGTTTAAACAACCCAACTGCTTACTTTTATTAACTGAGCAATTTGCCTGCACGTGAGTTTGCACTAAAGATAGGGAGCAAATCGGAGAAAAGGCCAGATAATATGCCATGTTCTTCATGTTCATAAACTGTGCTTTCCATTCAGGGCAGGATTCAAGATGGTGTACCTGGAGCTTGGATGCCTAGGAAGTCTCCCATCCTGGCACAAACCATTCTTGTCCTCATCTACGTTCTTATAGATTCTCGATTAAATTTTTTTAAAAGACTGAGATCATACATTACCCTAAGCCTTACTTACATTTTAATTTTAACGTCCTGAATATGAACTACTGGTTCATACATCATGTTACACAGGGGTGTCAAACTCAAGGCCCGCGGACCACATTTGGCACATCAGGTGCTTAGATCTGGTGGGGCCAGCCTGAAAACAGTGAAGAACCAACCCACGATGCCTCTGCAGCAAAACAGCCTCCCGAGCTCCGTTTTTGCTGGCAGAGGGTTGCAGGAGGCCCTCCCCGCCAAAAACGGAGCTCCGGAGCCGGTTTTCACTAGCAGAGCTCGCAGTC
>JANHFT010001900.1:0-14986 GCA_032467955.1 Pseudoxenodon macrops | reverse complement strand
CTCTCTCTCTCTGTCTGTCTCTCTCTCTCCCTCCCTCCCTTTCTCTCTCTCTCTCTCTCTCTCTCTCCCTCCCTCTCCTCTTGTCTTTATGGAAATCAAATGCATATCTGAATGTACATCTTTTTTTTTAAAAAAACAATGCTTTGCAAAATGTAAAGTTCTGTCAGGCTTCAAGTTACCCTTTAGATAGTTGCATAATGTTTGCTTCAGGTTTAAACCCATAGCATTTTTTAAAAGCTTTCCATCTTAACCAATATGAGTCATGGCGTTTAGGGTGCATGTACACTTTCATGTTTCTTAAAACCTGCGCCTGTGCTTTCACATTCCTCAGTCTCTGCCTCAGACTAACACTGCAATTCATTTTGGGCTGTACAGAATAATCTCCGCTGAGGTCCCACTTCTCAAGCATGACAGCAGGATGGGCAGCTTGTGGTCCGGGGTCTTCATGTGACATCTGAGTCACTTTTGGGTTTTTGTTTTGTTTTTTGTTTTTGCATCCTTTAGAGCAGGAGCGTCAAACTTGCGTTGTTACGGCGTTGTCACATGACGTATCACGACTTTTTCCTCCTTTGCTAAACTGGATGTGGGCGTGTCCAGTGTGTGACGCATCTGGCCCGTGGGCTGCGAGTTTGGCAACCCTGTTTTAGAGCCTTCAGAGAAATAATTGCTGAAAACAGAAAGCAGTATCCTATCACTTGGACAACATCTGTGTTACACACATTGTTTTGCAATCCATCTATGAGGTAGCATATATCCTTAATCTGATTCGATATATGGAAACTGAGTGACTGGAATACAAGGCTCCCAGAATTAGTGACTTTGCTATGGACAGATCATTACTGGTTGACCATTGTTCTGTGCAGCACATTGCCCCCTGCAGGGACAGGCACCAGATACGTTGGTGTGTCCCCAGAGGTCAATGGATCCAATTGGATTTGACGCAACTCTGGAGAAAGTTTTTCTGAACCTTCACTTAGTGGCCTTATTGATTAATGGGATTTTCTGGGCACTTGAATCATTACTTCTATCCTGGGTCGTAGCCTGCTTTGCCTCAAGAATACGGAGCAGTTATAGGTGATGAAGTATGGGGGCCAGTAGTCTGAGCAATATTGGGGCCGGTCTGAATCTGAGCAGATGTACTATTGGTATGGTTACAGATCAGATGCTATGATGATTAGGGAGAAGAGTGAATGATAGGTTTCCTCCCTGACTGGGTCCAGAGAATCTGGGACAACTTGAAGTGAAGCTCTCCAGTGTTGGGTAAATAATACAGTTCTTATTGGTCCAAGAAATGCTCTAGTACAGGCGTGTCAAACTCGATTTCATTGAGGGCCACATCAGGATTGTGTTTGACCTCGGGGGGCCCAGAGTGGGCATGGTCAGGGTAGGCATGGCCAGCTCTACATCACTTGTGTTGAGGGCACCTGTGGTGACCCGAGCGCTCTGCCAGCAAAAACAGGCTCCCGAGACCCGATTTCAGCTGCGACGGCCTCCTGCAACCCTCCGCCAGCGAAAATGGAGCTCCATTTTTGCAGACAGAGGCATCGCTGTCTGGTCCTTTGCTGTTTCCAGAGTGGCCTTACAGGCCAGATCTAAATTCCCCTCAGGCAAGAATTTGACACCCCTGCTCTAGTACCATCTGAGCAAAACTGTAAGCTATTTGCACAATTCTTCACAGACATAATTGCTTGGATCTGTTCCATTAATACCCTACTTAAGTGTCCAGCACCTAATCTAATAAACATTTACTATATTCAAGGCAGTTTCATTGCCTGAATCTCTCTGAGGCTTTTGACAGCAGTTAAGCCTATGTGAGTGAATCATCTCTTCTGAATGTGTTTGTCCATTTAGAGCAGATAGGTCCTGCATACTTTATCCCTGCATCTGATTGTGTTATGATACTTTGGTTTGAATAGTAGAACAAGGTTATGATCAACCTGTAGATGATTACTTGATGGCGTTTGCATATTAATGTCTGTCTAGGCTAATTCGGTCATTATACTGAACATGCTATGTTCATCGCACATCAATAAGGCTTTAGACAGCCTTGAAACCGAGATTTTAATTTGGGATGAGCAATGATAATATTCCAGATGTGAGCGATGTGAAGCTCAACGGCATCTTTCTCTAACCACGCATAAGAGAATTGTTCTCAGTTATGCATAGAAACTGGAATCTCATAGCAAATTGTGGTACGCTCTTTTTATACTTTACATTTTTTAAGAGCCTCCAAGTTTTAAAGGGAGAGATAATAGGAGCTGCACTTTGGGATTCATAGTATGCAACACTGTAGAAAATTGTGGAAAAGAAGCCCTTGAACAACCCATAACCTAGAAATCATTTTCAGACCATTTGATGGATCTTATGAATAACAATTACATTCCCAGAAATCAAAGATCATTTTCTGAATGGCTTATGAATAGGAAGGGGCTAATTTCTTTACAATGAATAGTGCAACCAGCTCTACAGTTCAGATTGAGCTGACTATTTTTCTGCTTGACTTTGGAGATTTAAAGCATGAAATAGGATCTCCATGTTAAATGCTGATTAGCGGCGCATGTGCTGCTACACAGCAAAACATGTCCCCCCCCACTTCCTGTATGAAGGCGTGTGGAGTGCAATTTTCCATTTGGATAAATTTGTCAGATTAGAGCACCAGGATTTAGCTGTGAAACTTCTATTAATGTCAAATGGAGTCAAGCAGGCAAAAAGGTACCCCTCGGAGATACAGTACGTTAACTTAGGAGAGTGCTTTGAAAAGACTTGCGTTTACATTATCTTGCAAAGAGTACCAAAGATTTCTTGTGACTCTTAAGGGTAATTTTGGGGCTTAATCACATGGTACTTTCTATTGTATTCAGGACTGAGGAACACTTTTTTTTTTAGTATTTTGCAGGTATGTAAAACTCCAACTACTGGTTATATAAATGCCATTATGTGATTGTAACAGAAGACCCTTCTTAGCAGGTTCTGGAAATTAGGCAGTGGTGAGCAGTTTTTGCTGAGCTGAAATTTACTCTGGTCCCTTTTTTTACTACCATTCACAGACTAGATGTGAAATGAAGTGGCAGTGGTTACTTTTGGTGTGTGTGTGAGTGAGTTTTCAGAAATTGAGGTTTTTCTAGATGGGATCAAAAAACAACAATTGTCAATTTTCCTGGAACACCCCAGATACATGACTATTTTAAATTGTTGTGGACATAAGCATCCAGTAAAAGCTACAATGATAATTTATAATTTGGATCACTTTTATGAATATATAAATACCCTCTTAAGCTTATGATTAAAATTCTCTTTCATTCAGGACAAAAGTCAAACTCACCTGGTATTTTCAAACTTGTCATCCTGAAGGTCTCTAATAGCTTACAAGTAGTTAACGATCCATTCTGAAAGTGATTAGAAAGTGAGGTATGCTAACTTAGTGTCCTTTAAAAGTTTCTATTGTGGATGGGAGATACATGGTTGATCTCGTCATCTATCACACTCAAACCCTCAGAAAATCATTGGTTTGCAGTCCCCTTGTGAGGAGCAGCCGTCCGGAGCACATGTGGGAGATCTCCCATCCTCTCCTTATCTGGAGAGGTTCTAAAGCATTGGTCTAATGAGCCGTTTCTTGATCTTTGCCACAGTTGTCAAATCCATTTGCAAAGCCATCTTCAATTCATCATATCACCCTCAGAAATTGGTAATTTGCATTATCTACATGGTGACATCATGGGATGCATGATAATACTTGTCTCTCTTCTCTCTCTGGACTAATAGTGCTCATTTTTAATAGCAATTTTTCTTTCACCTCCAAAAGCTCTGGAATGATCTTGTCTGGATAAGCACCCCACTTCATTCTCCCCTGTTCAAAAACATTCAGATGAAGGGTTTTTAATGAACAGGACATCATTTTGAGATGATCACAATTTACCTCCTATCTTGCCCTGATTTTAGGGCCCTCAGTAGTGAATTGCAACTTCATCCATTTTACTTGTATAATGATTACTGATCCGCATGATAAAGTGCAGAGAGAAAGGATATTCTTCTTCCTATTTCTGTCCTGGCTTAATTTTCTGAACAATTGGTTAAGTCTTTAACTCTGCTTTAAGAAGAGGCTTCAAAGAGAGGTATGCTTAAAGAGGAGAAGGAAAGATCAACATTGGAATTCTAACAGAGCTACTGGTTATATTTAAGGATGCCCTCCTATACACAGAGGCTTGAAATTCACTCCCCCAGGACTGAAGAGGCTTACATTTAAGTAGACCAGTAGAGGATTGTTTTGTTAAGTTTTTTTCAGGATCTCTCCACTCCATATTGGTATTTGAGTTGCCTAGAATACTTTCTTCCTCAGCAATCTTTTTTTTTTTGTACAGCTTTTGCCTTATTGAGCCAATAAAGCTGAATAACTGCCGTATGAACTTTAAAGAATGAAGAGCGCAAAGGACATACTGGTTTATTATTAGCATTGCATTAATGGTTTCTGTTATTATGTTCTTGTGAGAATGACATCCAAAACAATACTGAGTGCTCCTGTAATGCTTCCTATTCACTTAAGCTGTTTTAAATACTCAAGTGGGCTTTAGCTGCACTATTATCAGCCTTCTGAGGTAGACCAGACAGGAAACAAGACCAGATGAGTTAATGATACTTTATTATAAAGTAAGGTTAACAGAATGTTGCAAGTCTGAAACTACAGTTCTCCCACTGTCTCCTTTACAGCCCAAGAAACTAGTGAGAGTTTCTTTTGAGCCACTTGCCCCATATATTGTCCAGTGGCAGACTATGCTGTATCTTATATGACCATTCCCTAGTCATCATCTCTTGACCCCATTTCCCAATATAACTTACATCAGCATGGGTTACATCAAGTGGAAATGGGTTATCCAAAATAGATTCAAAGAGCAAAGTTTTCCAACAAAAGATTGAATGGATAGTTAACTGTCTCTGGATAACTCCCATCTATCCTCAGTATAGACCAGGGGTGGGTTGTGAATATTTTTGATGCCGGCTCGCGCTGTGTGTGCACCTGTAAAGCGCACGCATGCATGCGCAGCAATAAAAAACTAGCTTATGCGCATGCGCAGAAGCAACATCCAAGATGGCGGTGCCCACGGAGACACCGATGGAACTGGCTCCATGACGTCACCGCGGAGTTACTACCAGTTCTATAGAACCGCATAAAACCAGTAGGAACCCATCTCTGGTATAGACATGTTGTAAATCTTGTGATTATGTACATGATATTGGCCATTAGAAAAAAAATGTCTTAGTGTAATATTATTCCCTGGGTTTCCTAGTCAATTCCCCTAACTTATCTGTAATTTAAGGCAAGCAGGGCTCAATATCCAAAAACATCAGGTGAACAGAAGCTGGAAATTGCCACAGTCTTCCTCAACCTGGTTCTATCTAGGAGTTCTGGTGATTATGGACTATGGGAACTGTAGTAGCAATGCCTCCAGAGGGCACCAGATTAGGGAAGTCTGGGTTTGGAGACTGTGTATTGAATGATCAATCAATTTGTAGGAGATAAGTGTTTGGACTTGCGTTCTCCATAGCTGTGAGCATTTGGGAATGAGCAGAAATGAGCTGGACTTTGAACGAAGGCATGGGAAAGCTGAAAGTGTAGTTGAAATTAATTAAAAACTGAGAGGAAACTTGGCAGAGAGGTAGGGAGCTTTTCTAGGGAAATCTATTGAGATCTAAATCATGAAAAATGCCTTCTAATAATTCTGAGTGATATTATGAATCAGGGTGAACCAACCTTTGATCTTCTAAAAGTTCTAGTTAGCACTAGAACTGTCTTGCCACTGTGAGTCTTCCAGGAGTTGCATCAACGGCAGGACCATAGGCTTTTCCACCCCTGTTGTAAATAAAAGAAATATTTAAAAGATACAATAAAAACACCAATGCTTTTTTTTTACCCAAAAGAATCTAAACCAGCTGAGTGTACTGGTGAGGCTGTCTGTCCTTATGGTTCTAAATCTGAGGAGACCATTTAATTCTATTTTATAAGGATAAGGATGTCAGATTGGTTAAGCAAAAAATGAATAATATGCCATTTTTGTAGCTGTCCTGAGGTTGTAGAGTATTACCTAAAAATTAATACAATGCAGCATTCTTGCATTTTATATAAATAAAAATAAATCATAGATATTCCATTGCATTCTATGCTGCCAGATAGTAGGAATGTAGCTCTTTCAAGCATATAGATAGCCTTTGTTAGGCACAGAAAGGCTGGTCTGGGCAAATAAAACTCAAAGAAAAAACCTGGAAGAATTGAACTGGAAACAATAAATATGGACTGGGTTAAGTTGAATGGAACAGAATCCCGAAGGATTAAAATGGATCAAAAGAGTAAAACTGAAAGAGCTTTAAAATTTACCATTGATTTGCAGGATTCACTGTCACAAGATGTGATTGAGACAATTGCTTAGCTGGATTTTGCATGGATTTACACAATTTAATGAAAAGCACAGCAAGATAATAGAGTCCTAAGGCTGTAATTTTGGAAGGAATCTGTCAGGTCTGTGTAAGAAACTATTTTGCCAATAAATGAATACTTATCTAGGTGTAATTACAGCAGTGCCAATCAGTTATATTACCCCATTACTTTGAATGCCAACCACAGACACTGAATCTCTTTAATAGCTTGGATAGATATTTCTAAGTCACAAACATATTAGAAATGAATAACACATCACACTGGATAAGCCTTGAGATGAAGCTGTCTGCGTACCTGGCTATAGACACATCCGCATGTGCGGTATGGGCTTACTAATAACATTTATGTTTAATTTGTAATTGCTCACATCTTTGCACTAAAAGAACCCTATTCTCTGCCACCGAGAAAAAGAAAGAATTGGAGGCATCCGGCTTACAGAATGGTTTATATCAATGGCAATAGCACTTAGACTTATATACCGCTTCACAGAGTTTTATAGTCCTCTCTGAGCAGTTTACAGAGTCAGCCTATTGTCCCCAACAATCTGGGTCCCCATTTTATTGACCTCAGAAGGATGCAAGGCTGAGTCAAGCTTGAGCAGGTGAGAATCGAACCACTGAATTTCTAACAGTCGGCAGTCAGCAGAATTAGCCTGCAGTACTGCGTTCTAACCACTGGGCCACCAGTGATCACTCTATGATGTTCAAATAATGATATTTCCTGGATTTTATATCAATGAACATCTCTCTATATACAGTACGTACAGATGCAAATATACATAGATGACCTTGCCAGAAATATGCCCGATTTGCTACCAGAGCGACAATATGTAGTTTATCCAAAACAAACCGAAAGGATTGATATCAGTCCCACCAGGTGGACCGAACTAGGAATCAACTCCACTAGGAAGGCTAAGAATGTTTTTATTGTGAGTGGCTCTAATAAACACAATCTTAATACTTCTGGTTCCTTTTTGATGTTTTAACTAGGGATTGTAATTGTAGAAATCTTATATGTCTCATTCCTAATTTTCATCAATGGGACTTGGATTCTTATTCTCTAAATGTGTATGTGATCTGTGTCAATGTGTTGGGGATTCATTAAAAGATTGAAGGAAATTAAGACTACGCTGGATCAGACCTCACATCTGTTTAGTCCTGTTTTCTGCTTCCACAGTGAACAAGATGCCTGTGGAAAGATAACAAGGACAACGTAAGCATAACAGCATCCTCTGCTCATGGCATTCAAATGTATAGCCAGCAGCTATTTATATCCATATCATCATGAATTTGTCTAATCTACTTTTAAAGTTGTCAGAGTCAGCAACCATCACCATATTATGCAGACGAGAACTCCACACTTTAAATAATGGAATTACATGTAGAAGCACTTCCATTTGTTTCTTTGGTATCTCCCTTCATTGATTTTCATTACTGTACCTACACAGTATATATATATACAGTTGCAGATTTTATTTAACTTCCATAGGATGCAGGTCCTGGATTAGATAAGGATAGTTGGTGAGCTGAATAAAATGGCAATGATTATCCACTGACCTCTGTTTGAAAAGCACACCCTAAGACATTCAAAATGATCGGATTTTGCTAATCTCTTTTTGTCAGTGTATCTAAGAACTCCATCCTAATGCAATAAATATTTTGCCCTAGTCCAGCAAGGGATTAGATATAATTGGTCAACCTGGCTATGGTAATCATTGGGAAGCATATCCCTTCTGTATTATAACACTCACCTCCTCTCTATTGGCCAGGTTGGTTATTCACAGCTTGATGGGAAGGGACATATCATCCGTGGCAACCTGCTGATGAGTTACCCAAGAGACTTCATTTTCCGTACAATCATAAATTTATTATAACAAGGATTTAAAAAAAAAACTAATTTAAAGAGTCCAAGTTCTGGAGAAGCCATTGTATAGCTATGCAATCAGCGCAGTCCAACTACGATATTGAAGTCTGATTAGGTTTGTCTTTCATTCCATATGTAATGCTCTAAACACAGAGCGATTTTCTGTCTGAATTTCTTCAAGAACGTATTTACTGTCTGGGACCATGGAAAGACAAGATTAGGGGAAGGGGATCCCAAATGCATGATTTAGGTTTGCCTATTACAATTCTTGCATTGTGCTGTCAAAGTTTGGCTGATAATGAAAAGAATGAAACATTAATGAATGTGCGCTGAATGCACAAGCATTTTACCGGAGCTGTCTCTAAAAACTAAGCTTTGCATGCTTGGCCTACATTCTCAGGCTCTTGCCAGCTTCTTGGCACCTTCCTAGTAGACGGAATAAAAAGCAGTGAATTGTTCAGTATTGTCCGTCGACAGTGATTCAAGGAGAGAAAGCAACTGTTTTGGTGCGCTGCTTCTCTTCTTTCTCGAGATCACAAATAATTTATTATGCTTCATATATCTAACACGCTCATAGGGAGGGAGCTACAGTAAGTAATGCCAATCACCCATCATTAAGGTTCCCAACCCTTCACAAGACCAGGTAAAAATATATCATCGTATAAAATAAACATAATAGGTAGAATAGTCGTTACAGTAAATGCCTTCGACAATAATCTAAAAGCAAAAAAAGTCTGGAATCAAATGAAAAATATCTGGGTGGAACAGAATATATTATTCATTCAATCTGGACATTGTCTTGGTGTGTCATCAGCAAGAAGACAATATGGTGCCCCTAAATATTTCAGACTCTGGATTTATTATTTATTTATTTAGTATGTGACTTCTTAATCCTATCGTTGTGGGGATTTATCCTCAACTTTGCATAAACTCAGAGGCAGTTCTCACAGTACTGCTTCATATATCTTAGGGCTCAGTTGTAGTATCATCTGTGCTATAGATGTAACAGAATAACAGAAGGGCTTTGAAGGTCTTCTAGTCCAACCCCCTGCTCAGGCAGGAGATCCTGTATCATTTCAGACAAATGGTTGTCCAATCTCTTCTTACAAATCTCCAGTGTTGGACAACCCATAACTTCTGGAGGCAAGTCATTCCATTGATTAATTATTCTAACTGTCAGGACATTTCTCCTTAGTTCTAAATGGCTTCTCTCCTTGATTAGTTTCCACCCATTGCTTCTTGTCCTTGCCTTCAAGTGTTTTGGAGATACGTCCTGGAATGTAACAAAGAGAACCGAGTGGATGAATTGGGAGGAATTATTCAGGCTCGCCCACCTGCATATGTTATGCAGACTCAAGATAGACTGAAGTGTTTTTCTCTGATACTGACTATCAGGGGTGAAATCCAGCAGGTTCTGGAGAACCGGTAGTGGAAATTTTGAGTTGTTCGGAGAACCGGCAAATACCACCTTTGGCTGGCCCCAGAATGGGGTGAAAATGGAGATTTTGCAATATCCTTCCCCCAGGAATGGGGAAGGAATGGAGATCTTGCAGTATCCTTCCCCTGTTACGCCCACCAAGCCACACCACGCCCACCAAGCCACGCTCACAGAACCGGTAGTAAAAAAAAATTGGATTTCATCAATTTGCTGACTAACAAACTGCCTATTAATTTGTTTACCTTGGAAAACTCCAGGCTTAATTATATGGTGGCTCACTTCCTATCTGCAAGATCATGTTGAAAAAGATGCAATTCCATGTTGCTGGAAAATTATAAATTTTGGTCAGGATTTGTTATGACTATGGATATGGGGAGATACAACAGGAACCTAACTTACAGCCTTTCAACCTTTCGTCTTAAAACATATTGTCATTTAACAGAGATAGATAGATGGTGGAGTAGATTAGGATGTTTTGTTCTATTTCAGTTATTGTATTTCTTTTTATCATTCTGACTTTGATATACTTATGAATTTGGCATACATTACCAACCATCCTGAAATCTTAAAGAGTAAAGAGCAATATACAAATGTTGATAATAAACAGACTAGTGGAGTGTATCCACATCCTCTGAAATCCCTGACACGGCAGTATGAAAAAAATAATCTTCCAAATATATTTAGATTTTATAGATGACGCTTTCTTTTTTCTATCCCATCCTATCCTGCTGTGCTATATAATGCTAAAATGGAGCTGGCTGCTGTGCTCAAGGAGATCATTTTCTTCTTTCTTTTTCTGTCTCTTTTATTTCATTTGGTCTCCTGATTCCCAGTTGAGATATCCCAGACACAGCAGCAAAATGAACAAAGAGCCTTCTAGTTGTACTAGACTTCAATTCCCATATCTCCCGGGCTCATGGTTAAAGGACATGAAGCTGGAAACAATATGTGAATAAGTCCAACACATCGGAAGAACATCAGGTTATGGCAGGGGTGGGTTCTAATTTACCTTGCCGGCGGTTCGCTTCCTCCTGCGTCGCATGGGCGCGCTGTGCACGCACGCATGTGCAGTAAAAAAAAAGCCCCGAATTTTTTTTAAAAAAGGCAGAAAACAAGATGACGACACATGCGCAGTGCAGGAAACTCGGTTTCTGCACATGCACAGAAGGAAAAAAATCAGGGGGGGAATTTATTTTCAATTTTTTTTTTCCAAAAAAAGATGTCAGCGCCCACAGAGCAACAGAACCGGCTCTGTGACGTCACCAGCAGCCTACTACCTACTCGGTAGAACCAGTCCGAACCAGTAAGAACGCACTTCTGGGTTATGGAAAGTGGGCCCATAATGATTGCTAAAATAAGGGCACAAATGTGATGATTGATAACAACGATGTCACAGTGAGGAAAAATAATGCCAATTGACAGTTCTATGGTAAAGTTGCTACTTTCTTCCATTTTCTTTCTAGTTAATATCAAAAATGACATAAATGTGATTAATGAAATTTTATTAATGCCTTGTATGGAATTGGAATGAGATAGTCCTTGTTTACTGACTAGCCTGGTTTAGTGACCATTTGCCATTAATAATGACGGAAAAGTAACTTTACAACTAGTCTTTTGCAGGTATGTAAAGCAAAGAAAAGCTAATCTAAGATAATAAAGCTTGGCAGCCACTTTCAGCTCAGCTAAAAACAAAAATGTTTGTCTTCTTTAATAAGGTTTATTCGAAGGAGAAAAGGGAATTAGAGAAATCTTGCCAACTGGGTAAATTTACTATAGCACAGGATTTATCTCTTAAATTCATTAGAATATATTCTATATATAATTATTTTTCAATCATTTTGCTAATCATTGGTTAATGCTAAGGAGAGGTAGCTAGCCATTTTCTTGATAAAAGATGAATGTACAGTTGTTGTTCTCCTCTTCTCTGATGACGTAAAATTATTTAACACCACTGACAAAGCTGCCCTACAAAGCGACCTCGACCATGTGTCAGAATGGTCGCGCATTTGGCAACTCCAAATCTCAACTAACAAATACTCTGGCAATAAAAATCAGAACACCAAATACAAGTTGGGCGGAAACGACCTCATAGACGACCCTCACTCTGTCAAGGACCTAAGAGTACTAATCTCAAACGATCTAAGCCCCAGAGCTCACTGTAACAGCATTGCCAAAAAGGCATTAAGAATTGTTAAACTAATTTTGCGAAGCTTCTTCTCCAGTGACATTGTATTGCTAACTAGGGCATACAAAAACTTTGCCAGACCAATTCTCGAATACAGCTCGTCTGCCTGGAATCCACACTGTATATCAGACATTAATACGATTGAGCGGGTCCAGAGGTATTTCACGAGAAGAGTACTCCGCTCCTCTACTCACAATAGAATCCCTTATGCCACCAGGCTTCAAAGTTTTGGCCTTGGACAATCTGGAGCTGCACCACCTGCGGTCTGATCTAAGCATAGTACACAAAATTGTCTGCTACAATGTCTTACCTGTCAATGACGTCTTCAGCTTTAACCTCAATAATACACGGGCAAACAATTGATACAAACTCAAGGTAAATTGCTCCAAATTTGATTGCAGAAAATACGACTTCAGCAACAAGTGGTCAATGACTGGGATGCTCTACCCGACTCCGTTGTTACATCCTCAAACAATCATAGCTTCAACCTTAAACTGTCTACCGTGGACCTCACCCCATTCCTAAGAATAAAGGGGGCATGCATAAGCGCACCAGCGTGCCTACTGTCCCTGTCCTAATGACCCCATTTATTTGTATTCATTTCCTTCATTCATGTCCATGTCCATGTTCATATTCATACCTACTATCTTGTACATGTTTGACAAATTAATAAATAAATATAAATAAAATAAATATTTTGCAATCCACAATTCTCTTTCCCACACTTCAAGATGACCGTTATAATGACCAGTTTTAAATAAGATTTTGTCTTATCAACCATGCTTTGTAAATAGTCCATTGTGCAATCCAATCATATGAGTGAGTTAAACAAGATTTTATTTTCTAACGCTGACTGATTGGATTCCGCAGATTTTCCAAAAAAATCTTTATGAAAGTTTTATTTCCCTTGTCTTTTGATAGAGGGACAGAAAGTCTATGCACAACATACATGGCTGCTTGGGAATCAGCTGCTTTGCTTTCTGTCAGTAGGAGTGGGTGATCTTTTATGATGGAAGGAAGACTTTTTTTTAAAAATGGGGCTAGCTTGAAGCAGTGATCTTGCCACAGGAGAGACCATGGAAACTCCACACACATACACATACCATCTAAGAGATTTCTAGATTGAATTTTAAAATGTACGTTATTTTCACTTTTAGTAAAATAGATGATAGATGACATGAAAAAACTTAATTGAGCCTTTTTTTCTTTTTATAAATCAGCCAGATCAGACCTTTTCAGCCTTGGAATCACAAATGTTATTCATATCTGGATTTATTTATTTATTGTATTTCTACACTGCCCTTCTCACCAAATGACGCTGGGTGGTTTATAATAAAAACATAAAAAGTGGAATAAAAGCATAAATACAACAGAATTAAAATATTTTTTTTAAAAATATCTTTAGATTTTTTTTAAAAGACGAAGTCACCAGGCACGTCCTAGAGTTACATATCACTCCTTGACCCCCCCATGCCGATTGGCAAAACCAGATCTTGACAGGTTCCATTATCCTGGCCAGGAGGATAAATAGCTGGGGATAATGGGAATTACAAACCAACAATATTGGGGGATCTATTGTTAACAAAGGCACCTTCCTCAGATGTTGCTCGGATGACTGAGACCTTCCTTCCTCCCTTCATCTGACGTTCAGTCGGATTCCTGGTTTTTTTTTATTTCTGTAACTAAAATAAATGCCTCTAAACTGACTCTATCAACACATTCTTCATTCAGAAACAAACATTAATCACTAGCAACTTGCAAAATACAGGGATTGCCCCTCCGGTTTTCCCCCCCAAGAACATAGCATTTGATGCCAAGATTACAATCAATTATTACACTACAAAAATAAAAAGTCAATAAATGCTTGAATACAACTTACTACTTTTTACTCAAGGGGACCGTATTTCCTGCTCTTCTATGCGCAGCGTTGAAGCTTTCCACTGTTATGTAAATCTGCTGGCAAATTGGGAAATGTCTCAGCAAGGATACTATTAAGCTATCAACAAAGGACCAGAAGAAGGACAGAGCTCACACAAACTCCCTCAGCATAGGCTGACTGCCATAGCATTGACAAGTCTGATTACAGGGCTTACACCACCACAAAGGCTGCAGTCCTCATGATATTTTCACCGGAGCAATCCTTTTTAACTCAGCCAGGTCCCTTCAAAGTAAGAGTTTTAAGGCTTTTCAAGCCAGTCTCCTGTGGCAGGACTCTTAAATGTGACAGGACAAAAAGAAGGAATAGTGGCCATGAAACCAGTTTAGCTAAAATAATGAAGAACTAGTTGATTCTTATTTTAGTAGCTGCCTTATCCCCATTGCTGGCTTACAGTGAGTTTAAATCATTCCGGTAAAACAAACCTTGCAATTAACAAGCTTCTATTTTTTTCCCCCAGCTGCCATTGGAGATATTATCGATTTTCTCCAAAATGTATCTTGAAGGGAAAACAGCACTTGCAACCTGGCATTCTTTTCACGGTGTCAAAATTGCCTCACAAAACAAAACAAGAGTCACAGCCCGACCAAAATTATCAGAACAAATCCACAAAACACCAGTTGTCGTTATCATCATCATCTCTGAACTTTCTGCTTATTCCATCCAACCTTCTCTTCTATGTCTCAGTGTGAAACCCCTTTTGGAGTTTCCATACTGCCTAGTAAAATTCTGAATATCCATTTTTCATCCTCAGTTGGCAGTAAATTGTTATTTAAGATCAGCAAACTCACTGGAATGTTTTAAGGAATTAGGGACATTCAGATTTACATTGTGGCCCCCCTGAATTTTGGCAGTCAGCTAGGAAACGGACAGAGGAAGGCAGGGAAAAGCACTGAAAAGTTCGTTTTTCAGATTTCTCAGGTAATTATCGTCTCTTTCCCTACTAAGAGATACAATTTCAGCGGTGAGATCTAAAAATAATTGTATCACTTGGGGATATAACTTGATGTTCTTGTTTTGATGGAGAAGTATATGATATATACATATTTATATAAATGCATGTTCTCCATATCTCTCTCTCTCTCTCTCTCTCTCTCTTTCTCTCTCTCTCTCTCTCTCTCTCTTTCTTTCTCTCTT
>JANHFT010001899.1:97453-113530 GCA_032467955.1 Pseudoxenodon macrops | reverse complement strand
ACCCTTCCCCCCCCCCGAAACCAGGTTAACTCTTTTATCTATATCCTTTCCTAGATTCTATACGTGCAAATTCTCCGAAACATTCCTCAAACGTCAGGACAACTTGTATGAGGCAAAACAAAAGCTCACATTTTAATCAGAAGGGAGAGCCCCAGGTCTTATTTAAATCACCCAGCCCCTACGATGAATGGTGGGGAGGATCCAGGCCTGGCATTCCCATTACAAGCTGGGGCATCCTCACTGTGGCAGCTCCCTGATGCCCTTAAGCGCATCCGCGCAGGAACGGATGAGTGAACAAAACTGGATGCTCCTTTCAACAGAGGTAGTTTCTTGGAGATGGTGGCTTGCCCAGCCGATCTTCTGTAGAATGATCTCTTCTGCCGCAGCCAGGGTGTTGCGTGCCAACGGAGCATTAGTTGTGGCAGTGGACGCTGGGGGGGCTGGGTCAGGGACGCTCGACCGGAGACCCAAAGCTGCCCCTTCGCAATGCTCCGGGCGCGAGACCATTTCATCGGCGTTGGCAGCAAGCTGACGCTCCCGCACCTGGGAAAGGGCTGCTTGTGCATTGAGCGCTAGAGGGAGAGAGAGAAGATCAAAGAAGTGGGATGACTGGCTGCTGCTTCCAGGTTAAACAACAATAAGCGCTGTCTAGGACAGTTGCTGAAGTCCAGGGATCTTTTTTGTATGGAGTGGAAAAATCTGTCCAGATTCTCTGGCAGCAATTTTAACACTGAAATGCTTCCAGCCGCAGCAGAAAAAGAGGTCTCTTCCCCACTTGCAAAGCAAGCAGCACAAATATGAGATTACTTCGGTTTTCATGAGCAGCACAAAATTGTGCAGTTTTTTTAAATCTGAAGCAGCAATTGCACAAAACGTCCAGCTCCTTTTCCATACGAACTACATTTCACAGTTTATAATTTACGGATGCAGTGGATTAAGAGTTGGGAAGTCCCATTTATGTTCGTGATGCCCACCCAGGCCGTTCCCATTTGGTGCTTGCAGAAGCACAGAACAGCTCCCATCATCTCTCTTGGTAACACAGGGCAATAGACTCTGAGAGGACCAGACTGCACCAAGCAGGGCAGGTGAATAAGAGATACAGCTCCCCGCATCCTCTGCCAACCGTACCTGGATTGTCCTTGTCCACGTCAGAATTAAGCTCTTGGCAGGTGACGCAGTACAACTTCTTCTGCTTATCTTGCAGCAAAATGGTCTGGAAGGAAATTTGGTGACCAAGACAATTGGGGGGGGGGGGCAGGAGGAGAAAAGGGTAGAAGTCAGAAATTGCTTTTTGTCCTGAGGGCAGATCAAGAATCCATGGGTGGAAACTAACCAAGGAGAGAAGCAACCTAGAACTAAGGAGAAATTTCCTGACAGGGAGAACAATTCACCAGTGGAACAATTTGCCTCCAGAAGTTGTGAATGCTCCAACACTGGAAGTTTTAAAGAAGATGTTGGACAATCATTTGTCTGAAGTGGTGTAGGGTTTCCTGCCCAGGCAGGGGGTTGGACTAGAAGACCTCCAAGGTCCTTTCCAACTCTGTTATTCTATTCTATAAACCGGTCACAGCCTAGCCCGGCATCAGCCATGGCATCTCCTTCAGCCTGCTTGTTCTGGCTTCTGCTCTTCTGATCACCGAGTTGCCTCCTTTCCTCGGGATAAAACCCTTTCCACCATCCCCTCCTTTCTTCATATGATCGTCAGGCGGGTTGTGGGTGGGTGGGAAGAGGAGAGAGAAGAAAGCTCCCATCCGAGGCGCTCTGCACACGCCCCGGGGGCGCCCTCACTCACCCCGCACTCGTCGCAACACTCGCCCAGCATCCGGTAGCCCTTCAGCAGATACTCGCTCATCAGTTTGCTGATCTTGTCCTGCCGTTCGCGTCGGGCCTGGATCACCTTCAGCTCGGCCTCGGAAGGCGGCTCCCACTCGGCTTCATCGTGACCTGGGCAGGGAAGGAGGAAGCCGCGGTGAGGGCGAGGCCCAAGCATGGAGCCCGAGTCGCCCCCCTGCTCTTCCCCGCTGTCCATCGCCTCTGGCTGGTCGGCGGGCCGGAGACACATTGCCATGGCGACGCCTTGCCCTCCCCGCGTTACCTGCCGCGCTCAGCGCCATGTTGTTTTCCCTCTGTAGCAACTTCCGGCGCTAGCCACGCCTCTCTCCGTCATTGGCGCAGGCGCCACCAGCCTCCTGGTGCGACTTCTCTACGCAAGGAGAAGAGAAAAAAAAAAAGGGCTCACGGCTTTTAACTTCCCTACGGCAACTTTACCCTCCGCGCAAAAGTTCCGGGATAAGTTTGTTCCCGTCTTTTAAAGGTTGGAGACAATATCGTGGAGATGTTTTTAAAAAATATATATCAAAATTCTAATTTAATATCTCAATACTGGCTGCCAATGTGGGCTAGGACTCCGTTTCTAATTTTCCTTAAATGCCAGGAGCTTCCTGGAAACGGTATCGTTTTCCAACCACCGGGCTGCATTTAACGGAACGAGCTTTTTTTTTTGAAAAGATGCAGCTAATTTCGTCGGATGCACGGAGGGTTTCAAGCGATGTAGGATTCGAACAGGAGACCGAGGAAATGGCGACTCTGAAACCTGTCATTGTTTGTTGCTGAGAATCCGTACCACGGTAATGGCTACTGCGTATAACTGTCCCCCTTTCAAACCCTAGTTGTGTCTCAAGCGTGGCAGCTTGAAGGCGGTGTGGACTTCAACTCCCAGGATTCCCCAGGCAGCAAGGGGAATAGCTTTTCATTCAATGCACATGTGTTGGTCCTCAGACTCATTGGGTCACCTTTTGAGGGACGCAGAAGCTTTCGGGGTGACTTTGGAAAGGTGGGATATATGAATCTAAATCAGCATAACCCAGGATCATCCTAGCTAGCAAATCCCTCTTCAGGCTGCCTCTTTATGACTCCTCATTGGGGAAGACTCTTTGCACAGGTGTAAGGGTTTCAGCCCAAATTTGGTGGTGGGGTGGAGTGAATAAATGGGAAGCCAAGAACAAGACACTGACAGTCTCGGTTTTTTTTGGAGAAACATCCTTAAAATCAGGGGTCTCCAACCGTTGGAAACTTTGCGACTTGTGGACGACTTTTATGCTGGCTGAGGAACTCTGGGAGTTGAAGTCCGCAGGTTGCCAAAGGTTGGAGAGCCCTGCTTTAAAAAAAAGGAAACAGCTCAAAGTTTGCCAAAGGTCCAGAACGGCTGTAACCTGCAAACGGACGGAAGTGGAGGAAGGCAGGAGGGGCCGTTTTAGCTCGAAATAGCTGTAAAATCCAAGTTTTTATTTTTTTGGGTGGCGAATTGCGAAGTCCACGGCTTTCGAGTCGGCGCCCCACCGATCCTCGGACGAGACGGGGATTTTCCCGGGAGAGATCCCGAGACAAACGGCGGGCTGCAGCGCGGGTGCTAACTGTCGGGTCTCCTCTCGGAGCATCGGGCGCGCAGATCGTTTCGAGTGGCCGGGAGGTCTCAGTTTATCCGATCCCAACTCCCTAGCCGGACGCTGCTCGCATTTCTGTCGCTCGCCTTCCCACCCCGGCGGGTGCGATGACGGGGTAGGGGGGGGTGTCTCTAATGCCCGGGAGCCGCAGGATCGCGACCCAAGCCTCCGCTCGCAATTGGACCGGTGGGAAAAGGGAAGACTTGGCCTCTTCACACGTAGGCGGGGGAGGGGGGGAAGCCTTCCGGCACGCAGCGCGCCCAAGTTGGGCTCAGAAAAGGTTGGAGGTTCGTGACTTTTCCCGGCACTTTTGGGGAGTCTTAATTCGGTTTGGGAGCGATCCGAGTTCAAATACCCCCCCCTTTTTTTCGTGGTGCGGCTGTCGGCTCAGGCAGGGTATCCTCAAGGGAGCCAGTGGGATCCGTTTATTAAACCAGGTTTCGAAAATAAAGGTTCCCCTCGCACATACGTGCTAGTCGTTCCTGACTCTAGGGGGCGGTGCTCATCTCCGTTTCCAAGCCGAAAAGCCAGCGCTGTCCGAAGACGTCTCTGTGGTCATGTGGCTGGCGCATGGAACGCTCTTACCTTCACCCCAAAGGTGGTTCCTATTTTTCTACTTGCATTTTCCCCTTGCTTTCGAACTGCTAGGTTGGGACAAGTCACGGGAGCTCACTCCATTACGCAGCGCTAGGGATTTGAACCACCGCACTGACGACTGTTGTGATCGACAAGCTCAGCACCTCAGCCACTGAGCCTTCAATCTAAACCCTAACCATGCAGGCTTAAAGTAGCAAACTTGTAAAGGCAGCCCCAGCCTCTATTACAGGTAGTCCTTGACTTACGACAGTTCATTTGGTGACTGTTCAAAGTTAGAAGGGTCCTGGAAAATAGTGACATTATTATTTTTCACCCTTAAGACTGTTACCGCATCCTTGTGGGCCGAACAAAATTTAGATGCTTGGCAAGTGACTCATACTTATGACAAGTTGCAGTATCCAAGTCTTGTGTGACCCCCTTTTGCAATCTCCTGACAAGTCAAGGAGGAAAACCAGATTCACTTAACAACCGTGTTGCTGGTTGAACCACTGCAGTAGATTCACTTAACGGTGGCAAGGAAGATTGTAAAAAACGGAGGCGAGAACTCACTTCACAGCTGTCCCACTTTGCAACAGGAGTTTTGGGCCAGATTGTGATTGAGGAAAACCTGTAAGAGAGGCTGGGGCTGTATTTACACATGGGAGTTCAATGGAGGTGTGAACCCAGAAAGATTCTCTAGTTAGCCATCCTAAAATGGCTTCGGAGTTTCTGTAAGGAACTCCACACCTGGGGTCCTCGTATCCTAAGAGGAACTGAAACACAATAGAGAGATACATTGCCCATTCTCAACAAAAGGTGAATTATTTTCTAAAAATTTCCCAAAGCAACCCTTTTTTCAGACAAGACAAAAAATAAAATAAAAAGACGATCAGTCCATGTCACAATTAGCCACAGACTATAGTTTTCCTGCATTGTAAGGAGACGAGTGGAAACTACTCCCTTCATCCCCAAACTCTTGATATTATTCAATACTCAAACTGGCCCAATAGGACAAGCTTTTTCCTACTTCTCACCTGCAGCTTTGTGCCTTATTCTTCTCGAGGATTCCCCTTCTTGTCCAATGAGATGCCCAGGAATTCATGGACGAAATCTAAGCATCTTCCACGGACCAACGGTTGATGATGTAGCTTTGAGCTCCGTTGCCGTTTGGAAGGAACAGGACTAATGCAGCAAGCAGCACTGAAATGGACTGGTTAATCATCAACTCATGGGGTGGTTGAAATTGGATTGGAATGAATGAGCTGGAAGGGACCTTGGAGGTCTTCTAGTCCAGCCCTCTCCTCAAGCAGGAGAACCTGCCCTGTATTCTTTCAGAAAAGTGACTGTCTAGACCAGGGATGTCAAACTCCTGGCCCATGGGCATGGATGCATCACATGCCAGCCCTGCTCATGCCAGGTTTAGCAAAGGGGGAAAAAGCCCCGATATATCGGTGACTCTGAGTTTGACACCCCTGGTCTAGACTCTTCTTAAAAACCTCCAGTGATGGAGCAACCATGATTTCTGGAGGCAAGCTGTTCCACTGGTTAATTGTCCTCACTGTCAGGAAGTTTCTCCTTAATTCCAGGTTGCTTCTCTCCTTGATTAGTTTCCATCGGTTGCCTCTTGTCCTGCCCTCTGATGCTTTGGAGAATAATTTGACCCCCTCTTCTTTGTGACAGCCCCTCAAATGTTGTAATACTACTATCGTATCACCCCTAGTCCTTCTTTTCTCTAGACTAGGCCAAACCCAAATCCTGCAGCCGTTCTTCGTATGTTTTAGTCTCCAGGCCTTTGATAATCTCAGTTGCTCTTCTCTTTGCTATTTTCCCCCAAAGTCTTATCATTTTTGGAATATGGTGCTCAAAATTAAAGCAAGTCATACATGTTTTTTTCTGGCTAGTATACAACCAATGGCACTGTTTTTTTTAGACTTGGAGACTATACAGGTAGTCCTTGACTTGCTACAGTTCATTTAGTGATAGTTTGAATTTATGATGGCATGGAAAAAGTGACTTATGACTGTTGTAGCATCCCCTGGTCACATGACTCAAATCCAGCCAGTTGGGCAACTGATTCCTATTTATGATGGTCGCAGTATCCCGGGGGTCATGTGATCAACGTTTGTTGACTTTCTGACAAGCAAAGTCAATGGGGAAGCCAGATTCACTTAACAACCGTATTCCTGACTTAACTACTGCTGTGATTCACTTAAAAATCGCCGCAATGTGGCAAAGTCGTAAAAGGGGGTAAAACTCCCTTAATAAATGTCTCACTTAGCAACATTGAACATTTGGCCTCCATTGAGATCATAAGTCAAGGACTATTTGTATTGCCAAGTCCAGTGGATCAGGCAGAAATGGCCCAAGTCTCAGAAGCAAATTTTAAAAAGTTTGCATACTATAAGGAAAAATAAAAACAAAACCCAGACACAGTTAAATACTTATCAACATTAACTGATTTTTAAGCAGTTGAATGACAGGATCCATATTACAATGCCATTAAGAATCCACAAAAATCTTGCCAAGAAACAATACCGTCTTAAGTTGAATGTTAAAAAAAAAAAAAATCAGAGTTAAAGTACCAGGAGCAAGTTCCTTATCCAAGGACCTTGCAGTATTTAAATGTCAGAGTGCTACAGTGCAATAATGCCTTTCCCAATTTTAAATTTATTCTTACTGCTCAAATGTCACTTTTGTTGCCGAATGCAGTCTTTCGTAGTGGAGAAAAGCAGAAAAATGATTTGTGTTGAAAGGAAAACAACGTTCTTTTAACCGGGAGTAGTGAACCATGAACTCTTCCTACTTTGTTATAATGGAGAATCCAAAGTCAGGGTCCTTCAGGACCTACTGACCCAAACTCCTGGATTTATTTTTTATTATAACGGGAAGCAGTTTCTTTCATCTTCAACATAGTTTGGAGTCCTGAGGTAATAGCTCTTGTTGAGGCTGATTTAAGTGAAATTCATGGATGTAACTGATTACAAATCTATGCCCAATTAGTCTGACTGATGTGTATTAGAAGCCTGGCTATTAAACCATGGCTAAATAAGCCACGATTTAGCACAAGCATTGGTTTTTGGGAAAAAGCAACCCTCGCCACTTTGTTCTGACCCAGCTACCCAAACACAAACCCTTTGACGTGAATTTAAGATTCATTTATTAGGAATGCCAGCAACCCCGGCAGTTTCTCTCAGGCTGACAAGTTCCTTCAGCCAGAAGATGAATAGTTGTCTGCCACACCTATTCATCTCCGCCCCCTGCCTTTTATCCCGCACCCCCAGAGCTAGGGTGGCTCTTCCGTCCCAAGGACCGGCCCATAGATTTCCATTGCTCTCCTCTCCTCTGCTTTCTGTGCATTAGGCACTGGACCCAGCTGTTCTTCCTCTTCATCAGCCACCTCCAGACCTGGGGGCTGTTGACTCTCCATCTGAAGGCTGACGGACGACCCAGGCTCCGCCTCTCTCTCTCTCTCTCTCTGACAACTCCATTCCCTCTTTCCCCCTCGTCGCTTTCAAGTTGCCTTGATGCTGACCCCGATTCCCACACGTCCTCCTCCTCCTGATTTGGGCTGCTGGAGGGGTTGGTGGCCGACAGGTCACAACACACTTGCACAGTGAGTTGCCAGGAACCACAACAGCTCCCCTTAAACAAAAGTATTCCCGGCCTTCCAGTGTCACATCCACATGCGTCTCTTTCCCCCCATCTTGAGAACTCACCTTGCCTCACACCCGAGAGGCTACAATGTCTGGTTTTTTTTTACAAATGGACAGCTTGGAGATTCCAATGGGAGTGAAAGAAAATGGCAATTTATCTCTAGAACACAATGGGCGGACAGAGCTTTGCACACGTAACTACACTACAGGTAGTCTTCGACTTACAACAGTTCATGTAGTGACCATTCGAAGATACAAGGCACTGAAAAAAGAGACTTATGGCCATTTTTTCACTTAGGACCGTTGCAGCATTCCCGTGGTCACATGATCAAAATTCAGACGTTTGGCAACTGACTCGTATTTACGATGGTTGTAATGTCCTGGGGTCATGTGATTACCTTTTGCGACCTGACAAGCCAAGTCAATGGGGAGGCCAGACTCACTTAACCACTGTGTTACTAACCAAGGCAGTGATTCCCTTAACAAATGTGGCGAGAAGCCGTAAACCGGGGCAGAACTCAGTTAACAAATGTCTCGCTTAGCAACATAAATGTTGGGCTCAACTGTGGTCCTAAGTCGAAGACTGCCTGTACTGTATCACAGAAGGCGATTTCTTTTAAAGTTGTAGGCGCACCGAGTTCCTCACGTACGGAAAGGTAACTCCAGTTCTATTAATGCTACGCACTTTGGAGCAGGAAAGTTGGGATCTTTAGGAATTCAAATGAATTTGATACACCTGGCCTGCACGTTCAGGACCCCCCCAGGCAGAATTAAGTCCTCCATGGGAATGTTTTAGAGCAGGGATGTCGAACTTGATTTCATTGAGGGACGCATCAGGGTTGTGTTTGAGGGCCGGGATGGGTGTGGCCAGCTTGACGTCACTTGGGTTGGGGGCGCCTGTGGCGGCCCGAGCGCTCTGCAAACGGGCTCCTGAGCTCCATTTTTGGCTGGGACGGCCTCCTGCAACCCTCTGCCAGCAACAACTGAGCTGGAGGGTGGGAAGAGAGAGACGCATGTGGCCCTCGTGAGCAGCTTTCAGCTAGGATGGCTTCCCTGCAACCCTCTGCCAGTGAAAATGGAGCATGTAGCCCTCCCGAGCTCCGTTTTTGATATCAGAGGCACTGCGGGCCAGATCTAAGCATCCCGCGGGCCAGATCTGGCCCCTGGACCTGAAGTTTGACACCCCTCTTTTAGACAACTTGTTCCCAGACTAAGCCCCAGTCAGCGATTCTGGATCACTGACGTCTTGACCCACAACCCGTATGGGGAAAATGGTCGGGAATGGTAGGAGCCACAGGATAAACCTCCAATGGGATAGAGCTGGGTGAGGCTGGTTTTACAGACATACCGATGAAAGATAAGGATGAACAAATGGGAACTTGCGCACATACACAAACGCACACCAAAATCATAACACAGCTGGGTGGTCTAAAATGTCAGCGAGTCCATTTTATTTACAGTAATACCAAAAAATAATTACCTAAACTCACTTCTAACATAAGGTTTACCTGTCCAGCCTAGGCTGTCATAAATCAAGGAAGGATGCCGTTACATAAAAGCAACTGAGCCGATTTGAAAAGGTGATTCATCATTAAAATGGAAGGTTAACCAGGTTTATTTTCTCATTGGGCGGGATCTCGAGAAAGGCCAGACCGAGGAAGTTGAAGTGATCGCCGTTCTTGGTGCGAAACAACACCTCTCCCCCCCGCATCCCACACCATACTTTGGTTTTAAGAGGTCCAGTATGCACCAATGTACGATGCTCCTGAAGCCGAACAGAGTGCCGAGGTTAAGGCAGTCACCCAAAATGTTTTTTTGAATAAAATTGTTTGCCTTGGGGCAGCACATACGACTCAACTAATAGCACACTCTTTACATGGCATAAGGAAGAAGAACAACAACAACAAAAAGAAAGAAAGAAATTTTAAGAGCTAACGTAGCCTAGGGCACCTATGATCAAGAAATGTCAGGACTAAAAGGATCTTCTGAAATCGAACTGCTGGCTGAGGACGCAGCAGCTGGGATTATGGTCTACGGGTTACAACGGCGGAGGCCACGGCAACAGAGTCCCCACCCCAGAAGGCGGGGAATTTCCTCTACAGACGGCGCTGGTAATTAGCATGCAGCTGCAGTTGTGCGTTACGCAAGTAATCGCCATAGGCACCTGCGTAACGGGCATCAGACTGCATTTCGGGGAGGCGGCGATAATCCAGTTGAGCTTTTGTTGGCGAGTGGCGGTACGCATGGGGGGAGTCGGATAAGCGGCGGAAATCAGAGAAGTCAGATAAACGGCGGTCATCTGAGAGATCAGAACTGTACCTGGTTAAGAGAAGAGACATTTGGTGAATTAAAAAGAAAAGAAAAAGAGGCTCGTGGCAAATGCCCCAATTAAATATAGGCTGCGCCTCCCCACCTCCCAAAAAAAAAATCTGGTAGAGAAGAGCACTGAGAGGTGTAAGCACAAACAGGAAATTTTTAGAAGAATTTACATAAAGGGTAATTTTTCCCTCTTGTCTGATTAAGAATTAGAGCCCTTTTACCTGTGTTTTGGAGGACCGAGAGAATCCTTTAGTGGCTTAGTTAAAACTGTACATTCCTGCTTAAGGAAAGCACTTAAACTCTTCCAGATTTGACTACAGTCCAGAAATTAAAATTCCAGGAACATGAATGAAGGATCCTCACTTGCATTAAGGTCTTTCTAACTCCCAGTACTGGTAGGAAAAGTTCCGTTAATAATCTGCCCAGGAAAACATTTAAAGTTTGCTCAAGATTCTGTTATGGTGTCTCAGTTATGGAAGGCACAGTGAGCAGGGCATGTTTCTCCCAGGCTGACTGGAACCTAGAAAACTTAAGACTTTGGATCCAGTAAGAACCGAACACATCCCTTAAGTACCTTTGTGCTTAAGGAGCTAACTTAAAATGCCTAGCTTCACTTTCATATGATAGGGGAGGTTCCGGAAGCAGAACTCATGTACCTTCCACCAAATTGCCCAGGTATTTTTGGGTTCCTAGGATGTCTCTTCTTATATGCATGTATTTATAATAATGCAGATTGGGGAAGAGGTAAATGAGGAGTGTAACTGTTCTTTTGCTCCCTTTTCCCTTAAATAGAAAAAACACAGAAAAGGGCTGGGGGGGGGGGTATCAGAATCAATGAAGCAAGGGGGGGTTGGCGAGCCCCATTCCCAACCCCTTCCTGTTTTCAGGCACACCCCAAATTCAAGGATTTGGGGGGAAAAAACTGCCACCTGCAGGGAACTGCAGAATGGGAGTCTCGTCTTGAGTCCCTCTGGAAGTACAGAGAGCTCCTTGGACAGAACGCGGGGTTGCTGTGCAAAGCATGATCAAAGCCGCATACCTCTTGTTCATGGCGGCCGCTTTCCTGTAGAGATCCTCACGGCTTCCACGTGGCGGGGAGAGACGTGTGCGTTCATAGAGTGGGTGGAGAGCGGCAGTTTCTGCCTGGGACATTCCTGCATAAGAAGCTGCCTGCTGCCCCGTCTGGGCCAACCCATTGTACGCTGCAGCCTGAGACCTATACCCTGCTGCTACGGGGGCCGAAGCGGACTGCTGGGCTGCGTAGGCTGCTTCTGCTGGGGCTCTGTAGGCCGCAGACAGCTGTGTTTTGTAGGCAGCCGCCACCGCTGCCGCATCCTGCATGCTGTAAGCAGCTGCCAGGCTGGCTGCAGACTGGGTCCCGTAAGCAGATTGTATCGCAGACGAAGCCTGAGCCCCGTAGGAAGCAGCATGGCCCACGGCGGGCTGGACTCCGTAGGACGCAGGCTGGGCCGAGAGACTGTGAGCTGCATACAAGGCTGACTGGTTGGTTGTCGGCTGGGCTCCGTAAGAGGCGGAGAGGGCAGTTGCTTGTGCCCCGTAGGCGGCTGCGTAGGAGGCAGCGGTCTGGGCCCCATAAGCAGCAGCAGCAGCTGCGTATGTTGTGGAGGGCTGGGCTTCGTAACTGGCAACTTGGGAAGCAGTGGCCTGGGTTCCATAGGCTTGAGTATTATAGGATGTTAATGCGGAGGCCGCCGCCTGACTATTGGAGGGTCCCATGGCAACAGAGGACTGGGCTCTGTATGCATTTGCCAGCATCGTAGAGGGCTGGGCTCGGTACATGGCTGACTGCCCAGTGGTAGGTTGAGGCCTGTAGGCCACCCCAAGCGATGCTGCAGGCTGGTCTCTGTAGGATGCTTGCTGGCCGGTCATGGGAAGCGCGTAGCCTGCTCTCGTGGGTGAGCGTCTTAGTGGGCTCCGGTCCCTTCTGAAGAAAGAAGGGGAGATCTGCCTGCCTTGCCCATTCGAGTCAAATTTGGTGTTATTGTTCATCCGCTGCTGATAGTCGTACTCAAGTGAAGAATAAGCCGGATTCCCCATTGAGAAGCCATGGTTACCGGATCTCATGCCATCATTCCTGGTCTGCATATTCTCTAAAGTTGGTATTTTGTTCTTTTCGTCTCCGCCAAACTGGCCAATGTATCCTGCAATCCCCCTTTTATGAGCTTTATTGGAAAGTTCCACGTTAATCCTTTTGCCCTTGATTTCTCTTCCGTTAAGGTGTTCAATGGCGGTTTTAGCATCCTCGTCTTTCTCCATGTGCACGAACGCGTAGTCTGATAAAGCAGCAGACAGAAGGTTATCAATAAGGAACACATGACATTTCATTAGGGGAAACCATTTCTATCGGGAATACGCCTTGGATACAGAGAACGGCCTTAACCAGCGGGTATCCGCTGGGAAGCAGCCTCTGTCTGCAATAGCATTTAGACTTACACACCGCTTCACAGTGCTTTCCAGCCTTCTCTAAGCGGTTTACCGAGTCAGCGTATTGCCGCCCAACAATCTGAGTCCTCATTTTACCAACCTCAGAAGGGTGGACGGCCGAGGTGAGAATCGAACTCCTGGCAGTCGGCAGAATTAGCCTGCAATACTGCATTCTAACCACTGTGCCACCAGGGAAGGGACAGGACCTTGGAGCTCAAGCAGGAGACTGTACCACCCTGGACAAATGGCTGTCCAATAGAGGGCGGCTTTGCAATTCTGACCACTACAAGGAACAACAAAGAGGCCCTTGGAACTTAGCAAGGCACAAGATAGCAATAGCACTTAGTGCTTTACAGCCCTCTCTAGGCGGTTTACAAAGTCAGCCTCTTGACCCCCAATTTAGGTCTTCCTTTTACCCACCTCGGAAGGATGGAAGGCCAAGTCAACCTTGAGCCTGGTGATATTTGAACTGCCAAATTGCAGGCAGCCGTCAGGTAGCAGAAGTAGCGTACAGTACTGCAATCTAACCACGGCGCCACTATGGCTCATGCCAAATATCTGCTGTCTTAGCACCAGGATTCCCCTCTCACCCATTAATGCCTCTAGCATCTGAACGACTTGCTTAGCTGGTTCAATAAAAAGAGGGTTAATCCCCAGGAGGTCACCATGGAGAAGACACAACAGGTTTGCATATATATTTTTTAAACTCCCAAGAGCAAAACCAGAACTGGGCTCGGGCAAACACTAGGAGAAGCTTCCCATGAGAGCTGTTTAGCAGTAGAACAGACTGCCTCATGAGGAGCTGCCTATTGTTCTCTGGAAGCCTTTCAGGCAGAGGTTGAACAGACCATGCATCAGAGACTGCACTGATCAGGGAGTTGGGACTAAAGAATCTCACAGGTTTCTTCCAAAACAGTTATCTCCATGGTGCTTCATCTTTTTATTTCACCGTATTAATCCTGAATAAAAGACTTTGAATGCTATCAGCATGTCATCCCCAACCAAAAATGGAGAAGACACAGAATAATAAGGTTGGGAGGGATCAGAAACTCCTTCTGATTTCCATGTTGCTACTTCAACTGAACATAAATGTACTGAAAATGTGCAAAAATACGATGTAAATGTAACAGCTTTTAATACTAGGTGGGGCTTTTTGTCTTTTAGGAAAAAAACACTTTAAAATAGTGTGATTAGAACTGAGCTAAAAAGGCTTAAAAATGGTATGATCTTTTAAGGTAAAAGCGGTGGCCTAATTTGGACATCCCACAGTAAATTTATATTTTTACATGGCTTTAATCAGTAGAATTCTTCATAGCTTTGACAAAAATGAATTACAAGGAACAACAAAAGTTGTTATGTGAGATGATGGTTATCTTCCTGCATTGCGTCTCTCCCACTAAAGTTTATGTAGGTTAAGAACAGAGAACACAAGTAAGCATCTCCTACACTTCACATCAGGTGCAGAATATATGTGAAGACTTTTCCCTTCTGAATTTACATTGGTGATTATACAGACTCAAGATTATCAAAACTCTCAGGAACAAGTTATCAAAATGTCTCTGTGCTTCTCCAAGTTAGTGCAAACCAGAAACCAACTAGGAGTGGGGAACTGGTGGCTTTCAACTGTGATCATTTTTTAATTAAACAATGTACCCAAGTATCCATTAATCAGAAACTATGGGGGAAAAAAGATCTAAATTAGGTTTATAATTCTTGGGTAACAAGCAACTTTATTCTTCAAAAAACTTAACTGCTTACACCAAAGGGGAATAGCGTGATAGCCATGGATGGATATAAAACCTATGTCTGCAATACTGAACCTTCTGATTGGAGCTGAAAAGGCAGTTAGTTGCCTTTGATCATTGCTCTGTATGTGCTGTAAAGTCGGGTCCTACAACTGTACAGCAGACTTGGGAAAGTTCCAAAAGAAACATTTTAACATACATACATACCATATTTTTCGCACTGCAAGACGCACTCCCCCCCAAAAAAAAGTGGGTAATGTCTGTGCATCTTATAGAGCGAATATTGAGGTGGTGGGGGATTGGTGCAGTGGCCCCATTTGCCGTCTGTCACTGCCATTTGCTACCGCAGAGGAATACTGGAGCCTTCACTGCTGAGCAGCTGATCGGCGGTCGGATCGGCCTCCCGGAATACCACTGATCAGCTGTTCTAGGTGGCGGAGATGGATTGCTGCCGATCGCCGCCTAGAACATCTGATTGACAGTATTCTGGGAGGCCGATCCAACCATCAATCAACTGCTTGGCAAAGGCTCCAGCATTCCTTGGCGGCGGCAGCAGCTCAGCTCAGCTGACCGGTGTTGGGTGCAACGGAGCAGAGACGTGAGGAGCCATGTGCTGGGGCTGCAATGTGTTGAAGCTGACCAGGCTGTTTGCTGTAAGGACGCTAGCCAGATGAATACCGGATGGATGCTGGGAGACAGAAATAATCCCCCCCCCTTGTTTTCCTCCTCTAAAACTAATGTGCATCTTATTGTCCAGTGCATCTTATAGTGTGAAAAATACGGTACGTACATACATACATACATACATACATATTTAGGGCTGAGTCACATGCAGCTCTTTCAAACCAACTACTACTGGAGAAAAAAAATCAGGGAATCACAACAACTACAAATTGTATGGACTTTAAGTTTACACATTCTACAATTCTGTAGCATCACTTTGTAGAGTGAGATGGGCGGCACCTAAATATAATAAAAAGATTAAAAATTATATTTATACTATAAATATTGTCATTAGAGGATATTTTTCAGCTCTTTCATGGAAACAAATTATTTCCCCCATTTAGCCTTAAGAATATATTAATCCGTAACTAGCAAAAATGTTGATTTTTGTCTTTTTTTTCAATTCCATGGGGATTTATCTATGTCACGTTTGCTGAATTATTTTATACTTGAGTTGGTTCACCGATGAATCATGCTGGATTTCCCACAATTATAATTTCTGGAAGGGACCATGGAGGTTTTCTATCAAAGACTACTAGCACAGACATCAATCCATGCTTTCATAACCTCACATTCGGACAACTTGCATTGCAAGTAGGAAAAATATATCAGAAAAATAATAAGATTTTTACTAGGCAAACGTTCTGGTCTTCCTTTTGACCACAGGCAATAAAATATCTAGACCCATATTTCCAACCACTTAGCCTCTTTGAAGTCTTTGACTTAAAACCTCTTGTTTAGCAACCATTCAAAGTTACGACGGCACTGAAAAAAGTAACTTGTGACTGGTCCTTGCCCTTATACCCGTTGTAGTATCCCATGCAATTTTGCTTGTGATCAAAAGTTGCCCGCTTGGCAGCTGGCATGTATTTACAATGGTTGCAGTGCCCTGGAGTCACATGATTGTCATGTGTGAGTTTAGAACAAGCAAAGCCAGTGGGGAAACCTGCTTTGACTCAACAACCAAGTGACTCATTTAAAAACTGCAGTGATTCATAAGAATCGCAAAAAAAAAAAAAAAAAAAAAGATTGAAAAAAGAACGTATGAGCTACAGCAGTATATGCAACCTCTACAATGGGACTCTTGGAAGAACCAGACAGGATAGATATTTGTCTGTCTCCAAGATGGAGGGGGAAGAACCAAGTTCCAAATATATCAAACCACCACCAATT
>JANHFT010001899.1:38537-52306 GCA_032467955.1 Pseudoxenodon macrops | reverse complement strand
GATCTTAATTAATGTCATGTTCAACTGACATTCTTCGGGGGCTCAGCAAAAAATCTTTAATCAACAGTCCTCAACCTTTGCAACTTGGCGGGGGGTGGGGGAAGGGACAGCTTGGCTTGCTCAAGTTGAGCTGTGCATGCGTGTGCACACACACGCTGGCCCGTTGCAATTTTGAACAGGCCACGGTTCATTAATGGACCGCGACCCCTGTTCTAAGTCACTGCATTCGCACAATATGCTAAGCTTCTTTTAGTTTGCGCATCCTCAAATGGGTTACCACGTTAACTAATGTCATTTACAGATACAAAAATTTGGGGCCAGAATTTCTGTTGCTAAGCAAGATGGTTGCTAAGTGAGTTGCAGCCTTTTTTTCCCCACCAGGGTTAAGCAAATCAATTGCAGCCATGGCTGACTGGAATCTGGCTTTTTCTCCATTGACTTTACTTGTCAAAGGTTGGCTGAGAAAGTCATGAATGGCAATCACATAACCCTGGGATGCGGCAACCATCATGCCAGTTGCCAAGTGCCTAAAGTTTGACCAGTGACTGCAGGGATGCAGCAATGGTGGTAAGCATGAGGAACTGGTCGTAATTCACTTTTTTCTAGGGAAGTTCTAACTTTGGACAGTCGCCAAACAAATAATTAAACCGAGGATCACCAGTATTATTTTCCTTTCCTTTCCTTCTTTTTCCTTCCTCCCTACCTCCTTCATTTCTTTCTTTCTTTCCTTTCTTTCCCTTTTTCTTTCCTTTCTTTCCCTTTTTCTTTCCTTTCTTCCCCCTCCCTCTCTTCTTTCATTTCTTTCTTCTCTTTCCTTCCACCCGCCCATCCAATTTTCACACTGCTCAGTGAATCTGGGCAGTGCATCCATAAAGGTAAGTGATTCTGTGAAAACTCAGACTAGGATCTTTAAAGAGTTCAGCGCTAAAGGGAACGAACGAGAGCCAGACTTCTCAAACCAGACAATCTACTTTGGTTTAGGAGTTATTCCTGTGGATAACAGCCTTGGGGCAGTGAGAAATATCGAGAGCTGAATTCCTAATATTACGGGTATCCAACCACTTTCTGTGGATGGACATCTGTACGTTTTGACCACTTTTTAAAGATTTGCGGACGTCAACTCCCAGCATGGGAATTCTGGGAGTTGAAGTCCACCGGTCTTAATGTTGCCAAGGCTGGACACCCCCTGTCCTAATGTATTTGTTGGCAATCCAGGTTTGGCGGTTCTGTATCGCTCCTTAATTTTAATATGGTTTGATTAAGGGTCAGCACCTTCTCCAGGAGTGGCAAAATGTTGAGCGGCAGCACTGATGGCTTTTACCCGTTCGGCCTGGGCAGCAATGTCAGCTTCCACCAGAGCATGGATCTGAAGGAGGTCATCCACGCCATGCAAATGTTTCCCAAAATCCTGAGATTGGAGGCGACCCTGCAAGAAAACACTTCAGTGGGTGAGAGAAAACCCCTCTTTGATATATATATATATATATATATTCTGCATCTATGTACATATTTTCAATTTTCTTCTTAGCACATTCAATGTTATATACATATGTTATATACATATTCAATGTTTAGGCAAAACACTTCTGTGTCTCTCTTGTACGCAAGTAGTCCTCCATTTACGACAGTTTGTTTAGGGGCCGTTCAACAGTTACAACAGCACAGGGGGGGAAAAGTGATTTATCACCATTTTTCACACGACCGTTGCGGCATCCCATCGGCACATGATCAAAATCTGCCCACTTGGCAACTGGGTTTTGTTTTTATTTTTAATTATTTATGACCGTTGCAGCATCCCGAGTGTCAAATGATCCCCTTTTGCGACCTTCTGACAAGCAAAGTCAACGGGGAAAGCCAGATTCCCTTTCACAATCATGTTAACTAGTTTAACGACGGAAGCGATTCGCTTGGCGACTGTGGCAAGAAAGGTCAATAAAACTCACTTAACAACAGAAATGTGGGGCTCAGTTGTGGTCGTAAGTTGAGGACTATCGGTTAAAAAAAAAACCTCCCGTAATTGTGTTAAATTGGAGGAAACGGATCCCTGTTTCTTTTGGCGCCGTTTTGTAACCCAAGTTAAAATGATTGATGCTGTTCCTCAAAGACTATTCCTAGACTTTCTTCTCCTCCATCCTTCCCACACACACACCCAACCGTCCTCCATCAACCTTCCGGCCTTGCTTACCTTCATTTCTTCCAACCAGTCCATGAGGTAGCTCAAGTCCTGAAGTATCTTCTGCAGCTCAAAATGGAGCAGGAGGCGTTCGCGACGCGCAGCCACCAGTTCGCGGAGGTAGTCCCAGAGCCGTACCACGTTATTCTTGCGTGCCAGCACCCGCTTGATGTCGTGGTAGCCCTCCGCCTCCAACTCATCGGCCACGGCATTTACAGCCGTCACCCGCTCGTTGTAGGCTACGATGTCGGTCTCGATGGCTTCGTGTTTGCGCACGGCAGCTTCCACGGCTGAAATATCTGAGCCAAAATTGTCCTGCGGGTTGAGAGGGAAGGCAGAGAAATGGGGGTATTCAGGGAAGGTATTTATTTAATTTTATTTATTTATAGTCCGCCATTATTATTTTTATAAATAACTCACGGCAGCAAATATATCTAATACCTTTCTCCTCCTATTTTCCCCACAAGAACAACCCTGTGAGGTAGGTTGGGCTGAGACGGAGTGACTGGCCAAGTGTCATGCAGACAGATTTCATGTCTAAGGCAGGACTAGAACTCATAATCTCCTGGTGATTGGCCTAAAGTCACTCAGCTGGTTTACGTGCTAAGGTGGAACTAGAACTCATAATCTCCTGGTGATTGGCCCAAAGTCACTCAGCTGGTTTATGTATTAAGGTGGAACTAGAACTCATAATCTCCTGGTGATTGGCCCAAAGTCGCCCAGTTCGTTTCTTTATGCTAAGACAAGACTAGAATTCATAGTCTCTTGGTGATTGGCCCAAAGTCACTCAGATGGATTTCGTTCCTAAAGCAGTGACTGGAACTCACAATCTCCTGGTTCCCAAGCCAGCATCTTAAGCACTGGCTCTCTGTCTGTCTGTCTTTCCCACACCCAACTCGATGCGGGAGAACAAGGAGATCAATAATCAGGATGCTATGTGAGGGATGAATTGGGAAGTTGGGAAGCGTAAAGTGTTTGGTGGGATTCTATGTAGGAGAAGGAGAACATTCAATTAAAGTGACACCCCCATGCCTACAAACAATGCTATTGTGCTTTTACGGAATTGCTTTGTCTTTCTGGCCACCAAGTATCAAAGAAACCCAAGGCTCAACCAAGAGATTTTACTGCTGGGGTAAAGAACACCATGGCAACTCTTTGTTTTATATGAAGACCCATTTAAGATACATAATGCAATTTCACTTCAGAGTAAGACCAGAAAGTTACCAACTAAACATCTGTGGATACCAGAGCACTGGTGACATCGGAGACCAGTTTCTGAAGCTTTCCCCAAAAAAATTATTGAAAGGCACCACCAATATCTTTTGAGAATGTCCACTTTTCAACCTCCAAGCCTCGTTGTATAAAACAAAGGGAGAGGGGAGGGCAGTCAATGCAATCTCCATTAAGATGCTCCCAGTTGTCTCACTCTGGTTAAATGCTGGCACCAAGGACAGGTGGCGTCTATCCACTGGATGCAAAGTGGAATTCAGAGTTCCAAAGTGGAAATCTCATGGGGAAATTATCCAGGTGAGGTTTCCACCTGCAAGAGAGCCAGGTCGATGATACTTTCCATTCAGGACTGACCTGGGAGACGAGGCGTTGGTTTTCACTCAGCCAAGTTTCTCGCATGGCTGCTTTGCGGTCAAAGCGAGCCGTCAGCTGTTCCAGTTTCTCTTGTCGTATCAATTCATTGCGCAGAGCCAGCTCCCGCTCGTGCTCTGCCTTTTCCAGGCGCTCCCAACCCTGCGGGGAGTTTTGAGGGAAGGGAAGAAAATAAATGTATTTATTTGGAAACCTGAATGGGTGAAGAGAAGGGAAGCTCCAGGATTTCACGTTCCTATCATAATAGCACCTCGGGGACGAGGAACATTTGATGTGCTTAGAAAACCCTTGTTTTTGAACACCAAGTTAAAATGACAGCCTCAGCCTTAACTATAACCCAGTTTTCAAAATGAGTGGATTCGTCTATTAATCATTAATCATGATTAGCTGATCGCTTCCACTGGAATCCAAAAGCACTGGCTCTTGATTTTTAAGGTATTCTTGGAACTTTCCCCTATTAATAATATTTGCTTTGTTTATCTGCTTTAACGGGTCGCTGTTCTCTTTCCAATGAAAATCAAGGCGGCAGGAAATACGCAAAGGAATTCACCAGGAATATATTGTGATTTTTTTTTTTTTACACATTGGCCTTTTTTTCTGCCCAGAAGAGGCAATAAAAGGGCCAGATGGATAACTGAGAGAGGCTCGCAATTTTTATTAAGTCATAAAGGATGGTTTACAACCTTCCAGGCCTGGGTTCACTAACGTAACCAAACAAACTACATCAGGCTTGATAGTGCAAAGTGCAAACCCAGGCACAATCTGATTGGTTGAGCGAGACATACAGCCCTCCCACCCCCTGAAGGCGGTTGACAGCGAACGGTCCATTGTCTCACCTTGTTGATGTCAGAAATCAGCCTCCCTTCCCGCGGTGTGTAAACTTTCTGATTGTTGGCTCTCATTTTACTCTGGATGGTGAAGAGCAGAACTTCGAGATTCCCCTTCTCCGTGAATCTAAGCACAAAATAAATGGGGGAGGGGGGGAGGAAAGGAAGAACCCAGTATAGGTAAAGGTAAAGGTTTCCCTCGCACATATGTGCTACTTGTTCCCGACTCTAGGGCGCGTGCTCATCTCCGTTTCAAAGCCAAAGAGCCAGCGCTGTCCGAAGACGTCTCCGTGGTCATGTGACCAGAATGACTGAATGCCGAAGGCGCACGGAACGCTGTTACCTTCCCATCAAAGGCGGTCCCTATTTTTTTCTACTTGCATTTTTATTTTTTTTAACGTGCTAGGTTGGCAGAAACTGGGACAAGTTAACGGGAGCTCACTCCGTTACGCTAGGCGGTAGGGGTTCGAACCTTTCTGATCGACAGGCTGAGCGTTTGAGCCCCTGAGCCACCGCGTCCCTATTAACCCGGAATAGCCGTTAACTAAAAAAAAAAGCGGCGGAGGCGCAAAGATGCACATTTTTAAATGCAAGGCAGCTGCTTACCACCAGGCCCCCTCCGTCTCCCGGCGTGAGACCCCCCCCCCTAGTATGGATATTAGGAAAAATCACTGTATTTCTGGACAGCCCTCCCCCACCTCCTCCAATAGGAGCAAGAGCACATCCAACAAACCTGTTGAAACTTACTTGGCTGGCTTCTCCACCGTGCGATAGGTGTTAAAAGCCTGCAGCTGGTTCTGCACTCCACTCAGGCAGTTAGCCAGCTTCCGGTCATTCAGAGTCAAGATAGTCTGTTCAATCCACTGCAGGAGATCGGAGGCCAGAGTCTCGTACTTCTCTATGAGCTTGTCAGCTTCAATGGCATAGTCCAGCACCTGCACCGCCGCCCCCCCCCAAAAAAAAAACCCTCTGAGTTATGACAGTTTTTCACACTTGCAACCGTTGCACACATCCCCATGGTCACGGGATCAGAATTCATCCGTTTGGCAACCGACTCATATTTATGACGGCTGCAGTATCCTAAGGCCACGTGATCCCCTTTTGCGACCATTCTGACAGTTCGCTTAACAACGGCGTTACTAATGTAACAACTGCTGCGATTGATTCACTTTAACAAACGTAGTAAAAAAAGCTGTAAAATTGAAAAATATCATACTAGAACTGTACACTAAGTAGTTCTTAGCTGTACTGGTGGTTACGTTTAACAACGCGCAGGGAAAAAGAGTTTAACGGTTTAGTATTAGTTTTACTGACCAGCTGGATTTATATTTTTGAATCGTGAATGAATGAACCTACATATACTGTGTATGAACTGTATTGGTCGCTAGGACGAAAAAAATGTATATTGCGTAGGAGTAGTATTTGGCGTTAGGTCGAAATGTACGGAAATGACAAAGCCAGAAAAGTCGCACTGCGTCCAATGTTGTAAAATGTTTAGTCAATAAAATAAAATTAAAAAGAATTAAAAAAAGAAAAGTCGTAAAATGGGGCAAAACTCACTTAACAAATTTCTCACTTAGCGACATACATTTTGGGTTCAATTGCGGTCATAAGTTGACCGCATAAATTCAATTTAATTGAAAGCCGCATCAGGGCTGGGGGGGGAGGGGGGACATGGTCGAATGGATGGTGTGGCCAACTGGGTGTGTGTGGCCAGCTTGATGCCGCTCACTGGGCGTGGCTGACTGGGTGGGCATAGCCAGCTTGATACCACTCAAGCTATAGACCACACTGGTCTGATGTTTCCTATTCGCTTGGGTAAACCGGGCCGAAACAACGCAAGACGGCACATTACATGTTTCAGAATCCAGTGGTGGATTGCTGCTGGTTCGGACACCGGTAGCGGAAATATGTCCCTGCTTGCCGAACCGGCAGAGATGGCCGGCCAGCCACGCCCCCAAACTGGTCCTCCGGGTCAAAAATCAGTGTTTCGGCTTCAAATCGGCCTGAAAACAACCCTATGCGCAAAGCCTTCTGCGCCTGCATAGAGTGTTTTAACCCAGAAGTGACGAAGGTGCACACACTCCCTACGCTCACACGTGCCCAAAATAAGGACTTCTGACGTGACCCAAACAGGTAGGAAAGGTAAGAGGAACCTACCCGCTGGCTGAATGCAACCAAATCACAGGCGGGATCCAGCCCGCGGGTCTTGTGTTTGACACCCCTGACCTAGGCTTTTAAGTTCCACCACACTCACTCCAAAAACCTAACCCACCACAAACCCACAAACTGATGTCTATCGTACAGCTCTCATTTGCCCTGGATTTCCTGTTTCCCCAGCCCTCAATATGGCACATACGCATTCAATGGCTCAGCCCTCCTGGTGGTACCTTTCCAATCCGCTTCCCTTCCACAGCCAAGGCCTTCATCTTAGAGAAATAGTGGTAGTAGGTGGCGACGTAAGTGATGATGGACTTCTCATCAGGTTGGTCTACATTCACGTCTGGTGGGAAGCCAAGGAGCAAAGGAGGTGGCAAGAGAGAAAAGAGAGATTAATACGTCATCCTTTCACTTTCCACTCAAGCAACATGTTCTCGGTTGGGCAGAAGCAGCTTTAAAGGCCTGCCTCCTAGTTGCTAAAAGTAAGACCATGATAGAATTTGTGTTTATCTGCATGCAAAATTAAAATAGGATTCAACTATCCAGCGGTCGGCTTCAGATCTTTTAGCAAAAGGTTCGCTGCCCCATTGCAGGGTGGGCGTGGCCATGGTGGGCGTGGCCTAGTCAGCCACCTGCACCATGGGTGTGCGCGCGTTTTTCGGCCTCCACAGGCTCCAAAGCCTTTCCTTGAGCCTCTGAGAGGGTGAAAACTGCTTACCCTCTGCAGGCCCTCCGGAGGCTGGAAACGGGCATGTTTCCGGACCTTCCAGGAGGGCCATTTTGTGCCCTCCAAGAGGCTCAGGGAAAGCCTCCGCAGCCTGGGGAGGGTGAAAATGGCCTCCCCCGGGCTCCGGAGGCCCTCCAGAGGCTGGGAAAAGCCCGTTTCCAGACTTCTAGAACTTCCGGTAGGCCCTTTTGCCCTCCCCAGACACTCCGTGCGGCCCCTAGAATGATGAACAGGCTGCGTGGAAACTCCAGAGAGGGGTGGGTGGGGCCAGCCCAAACCCTGATGAACCCCCAGGAGCCCACCCTGCAAATCTCCCCCCGCCCCAGAGATAGCACAGACCCAACCCAAACAAATTAGATCCAGGGAAAAGGGAACCTAGCTGGGACCCACCTTCAGGATCCAAGAGTTTGGTAAGGCCGAGCTCCTTTTCAGCCACGTTGAAGGCATTCTGGAGATTGTAGTGTGCGTTACATTTCTTCAAGGTATCAATGTCTATCAGATCTGGCCTGTTGAAGACGCCAAGATGAAAAGACAATAAATACATGTAGATATATGGAAGGAGTGACTTTCTGGGCGAGAACCAGAAATCGAAAAAAAGTTTGATCTAAGTGGTTGAGGCAGCAGGCTAGAAAGCAGGATACTATATGTTTAAGTCCCGCCTTAGGTATGAAAGCCAGCTGGGTGATTTGGGCCAGTCACCAGGAGAATGTGAGTTCTAGGCCCGCCTTAGTCATGAAAACCAGCTTTAGGTCAGTCTTTCTCTCTCACCCCCAACCCACCTCACAGGGTTGTTGTTGGGGAAAATACGAGGAGAGAGTATTGTTCGCCGACTTGAATTATTTGTAAAAATAGCAAAAGTAGGACACAATAAATAAAGCATGTGTATATATATCACAACTGACCTGTGTTTGTGGACAATTGCGTTGAAAGCCAGACCATCTCTCCAGCTTGTGGTAAAGTTATGGACATTCACATTTGGGTACCTGTAAAAAAAAAAAATCAGAAGAGATGACCATTAAACTCTCAACTAAGGCAGGGAGATTTTTTCCTTTCAGGGGCTACTTCATCCATTCATCAAAAATTCTGAAGAGCATCACATAAAAGCCAGAAGCCATCATGGCAAATGTGAACTCCCAGATCCCCAGAGTTCAGAATTAAATACAAATAAACATTTTTGTTTTTTTTAAAAAGTATATAAAAAGTCATTAAAAAAAAAAAGGTCAAGGTCTTGTGAAATCCCCCCGAAGCCTTCACTGTGTTGCTTGGAAAGCTAGCAAGGTCTGATAACCAGTGAAACATTTATTTATATTTAAAAACGTATATGGATATGTAGATAGACAGACACAGACATATAACACACATACAGACACGCACAGAGGGATCACCTGCCTTATAACTGCAGCTTTCTAGTAATTCCTAAGGTTCTCTTGTTAATGCAGCCTAGGATTGCAGTGGCTTTTTCGGCAGCTGCAGCCCACGGCTAGATTCCTACACCACTAATTCTTTACGGCATTAAAAAGCAAGATAGGGGAAATCCCAGTTAAGTGTTAGCCAGGAAGAGGAGAACCGTCTATATCAGGGCTGCCAAACTCACGCCCATGCCCGGTTTTAGCAAAGGTGTGGGGACGGACGGACGGGGGACTCCCAATGTCAGGTCTGGAAGCCATCTTTTCCATTAGGCCTTCAGGCCTGCCACATTTACTGTTGTGGGAAAGTGGGAGGGTGGGTGGGTGAGGGGGGATTGCATGGAGCAGGGGTGATATATAGTCATAACAACATTCCTTTCTTAGAAAGTCAAGGACAACTTGCCCTGCACCTGGAAAGCTGGAACTGGGAGGCATCTCCAGTTGGGACGGCGCATTGATTGGACCATGTGATGGACATGTGGGTGCAGAGGGGAAGGGGGGCTTGGGCTTTCTTTTGGGTGGGGAAAAACCTGGAAGCAAACCCAGATGTGCCAAGATGACATTTCTGACCAAGTGGAACTTTGAGGAACTTCAAGCCTCGGAGTCTTCTTTCGTTGGTTTTTTTATTTTTTTTAAACTTGGAACCCTGATAAGTGAGACCACCAATTTGACACCCGTTGTCTTGTTTATCCCCTTACCCAGCTGTCTTCATCTGGCACCAAAGCAGGAGGGCATCTTTTGCGGACTTTTTCTCCTTGTTATCCTCCGTCTCCACGCTGATGTCTTGAATCTACGAGAAAAGAACGAGAAAAAAAAAGAATCTCAGCTGGTCAGAGTCGGCCCCAATCAGTGTGAGTGCATTTATCTTCTTCTTCTTCTTTTTTTTTTTCCTTTTAAAGTAACAGTGATGAAAACCTGCACCCATCCAGGAAAATGTCAGAAATGAAGAAAAAGATCCTAAATCTTGCTTAACAAGTGCAAATCCAGGAAAATGTGACGCTGCTTGTGTGATATTTTGCATAATTTATTATAAAAGCAGGGCCAACAATGGTAAATCTCCTCCCTTAATAGAGAATTGCTTAAAATTATTCTTCTGTTGAGTTGGAAGGGATCTCAAGAGGTCATCTAGTCCAATTACTTGCTAGGTGGCAAGTCACCCATAAACCGACAACTGATACTTCCTCCTTGTAGTTGGAAACTTCTTCCTTGTAGTTTTAACACACCGGTTTTATTCCCTCCCTCTGGAGAAACAGAAAATAAATCCACTCCCTCGGGTGTGCGACAATCCTTCAGGTATTTCAAAACGACTTCCCCTTAATCATTTATCCCATAGTCTCAAACACACCCGGATCATTTTAATTATTCTTCCGTCATGAGAACCAGAAACTTGATTTTGAAATGAAAGCAGAGCAAGGACCCTCCCTTCCCAATCTTTTGGCTTCTATTTCTTGCTGCAGAAATGTCCTCAGCTGCGCTTGCAGCCCACTCAAGAGGGGAAAGCCTGAGCGAGGGAGGAACATTCCGGAACATACCTGGAAACGGAGGATGATTGTCCAGATGAGGCCCAGCGTGAGTCGGTGGTTGCCATCCACAATATCGTGGGAGCCCATGTTTTCCAGATGGACCCGTTGCTCCTTTAAAAACTGGAGGGCTTTTTCTACATTCTCCAGGCAGTGGATTCGCATTCTGCCCTTGGTTGGCTTGGGCTGAGAAGGAAAAACAGGCTGTAATTTCTTCTGAGCATAAGCAGAAGGTCCTTTGTATTCCTCATGAAAAGGGCTCTTCCATATGCATCGTTTCTCAACCTCAGCGATACTAGCCTTCATCCTGACCCTACCCTACAGGGTTGTTGTAAAGAGAAGGCAGTCTTAAGACCGAGGGGTTCCTAATTCACAATCTTGCAGACCTTGCTCTACTGAATCAAAACACCAGAGTCCTACGAACAATTGAGCCCCATCCTTCATTCGCTTCCTCATTTTATCTGTCATCTAGGTTTGTCTCTGCTGACAAAACTATACTTGGGAGGGACCTTGGAGGTCTTCTAGTCCAGCATTCTTTTAAGACGGGTGGACTTCAATTCCCAGAATTCCCCAAGGAGCCCTTTAAGATGAATGGAGTTCAACTCCCAGAATTCCCCAGCCAGCTTTCTTTAAGATAGATGGACTTCAACTCCCAGAATTCCCTAGCCAGGATGCTTTAAGATGGATGGAGTTCAACTCCCAGAATTCCCCAGTCAGGATGCTTTAAGATAGATGGACTTCAACTCCCAGAATTCCCCAGCCAGGATACTTTAAGATGGATGGAGTTCAACTCCCAGAATTCCCTAGCCAGGATGCTTTAAGAGGGGTGGACTTCAACTCCCAGAATTCCCCAAGGAGCCCTTTAAGATAGATGGACCCATCTTAAAGCAGGCTGGCTGAGGAATTCTGGGAGTGGAAGTGCACCTCACTTAAACTTTCCAAAGTTGCCAAAAAAAAAAAAAAAACCTACTCCTTTATTCAGTGGTTCAAGACAATTTCGTTCAACCAGGCTGGAGGAATCCATTCAACGTCATCAAGGCTGGAGGGCCTCCCTAAAACTTTAAGGCTCTCCCTAAAATTTAGGCTCTGCCTAAGTCACGTCCATCACCCCCAAAAATCCCAGCTGGCTGAGAAGACGAAAATCGGCGTCCGATGGGGACGTTAGTTTGCAGAAGAGAAGTTTGGCAGCTCTCTCTGTCCACGCTCACCTGGTCCTTCACGTGGGACAAGCCCTTTTTCCTCCAGTCGCAGGATCGGGGTGCCGTCGTAAAGCTGTGGCGCGGCTCCGTCGGCCTAAACGCCACATCTTTCAAAACCGGGTTACCAAACCTCTTCGCAAATTCGCTTTCTGCGTAGGGAAGAAAACACATTTTATATTATTCGCCCGTCGGCTTAAAGGCTTTACAACAACTCCAGTCTTCTTGTGTAGGCCGGGGATGAAGGGTATTGTAGTGCAGGAGCACCGGCGTGGGAGGAAGCAATCCGGCGGAGGTTGCAGAATTCGGAGACTCAGTTAATTTTTGCTCTTTGACCAAAAAGTGTTGAAGCTTTAAAAGTCATGGCCAAAATTGTGGAAACTTTTTTTTTGGGGAAAGTGTATTTTTGAGGTTTGATGGCTAATAACACCACTTTTTTTGTGGGAGTGGTGCGTTTCAAGCTAATCCTATTCCACTGTTGGAATGGCCTGGGAATATAGACCCAGATCTTAACCCAATTGAAAATCTATGGAGATAGACCCAGCAATAAAACCCAGTTAATAGAAGCCATCGTTCAATCTCGGTTTCAACATGATAACAAGCTGCAGAACTACAAGACTTGGTTCACTCCATGGGAAGACGTCGTAGTAAGGCATGTCATTCATGCTAAAGGTTAACCAACTATGTATTAACGTGACACGGTGATCATTTTTGTATATCTCGGTTTTTTCTTTGGTGATCGTTTTTGTATATCTCGATTTGTTTTCCTACGTGTTTCACTTTTCGTCTTTTATCACTGCTGTTCTAATAGCAAATAGCCGACATAGAATTATTATTGCATTACATTCTTGATTAAATTATCTTTCCATGGATATGTAATTTTACGGTCCTACTCCAAAAAAAACCAAAAAAAACAACAACCACCATGGAGTTATTTAAGCTAGTTTTAGAAAAGACTTTTCTCTCCAAAGGTTTCCACAATTGTGGCCACTACGGTAAGCGTGAACAATGGTCATAAGTCAGTATTATTCCCCCCAATTCTGACGTAAGTTTGAACGGTCCCTAAATAGGCACTGTTGTAAGATGAGGGCTACCTGTTGATCCTGAAAGGCTTTCCCGGATTGGCCTTCTGCCTACCTGTCCTTCGGAAATTCAAACTGGCACCGGTCAAACGTTTATTAAACGGATCGAGGAGAGGTGACCCATTGCAGGCGTGGGGTGGCATAGCCTTCCTCCTTCTTCTTTATTAATTTTCTATTTTTACTCTTCCCCAAAGAGGGAGACGTCCGTGTGGAATTTTCAGCCTCGGCTGCCAAAATAATTTGGCCGGCCTTGGGTGTGTTGTGTACCTTCTTCACACACACACACAAAAGGAGTAGGGTAAGAGACAGGAGGAAGGAAAAAAAAGCGGCAATTCTTTTGATCCTGCGCCTATAGCCTTGCGAGACTCGGGCCAAAACATTCCCCAGGAATTCAACTTTCTTGGACCGTTTGCTTGGTATTCCACCGAGGTTTGTGCCAGCCAAGTTGCCCTACACACACACACACACACACCAGCTCATCCTTTCAAACCGGGGTGAATAAGACAGCGGCTTAAACACACGACTGCTTGCAGTGGCCAAACAAAAGAGCTATTGTGTGACCAACAGTCCCAAGTTGTTCCCTGCAAGCCGCCCTGAGATAAGGGCAGCTTCCCACAACACGCTTCGCCGTTTCAGTTTTAAGAGAATTACAGAGTTGGAAGGGAACCTTGGAGGTCTTCTAGACTAGCCCCCTGCACAGGCAGGAAACCCTATGCCAGGGATGGCGAATCCTTTTTTTTTTTTTTTTGCTCGGGTGCCAAAAGGGCATGCATGCATGCCCACATAGTGCACGTCTGCATGCCCACACCCATAATGCAATGCCCTCCCCCCTGCATATGCACACACAACCACCATCACCTCCGCACTGCCCCCCCCCCATGCATGCAGGCCTCACTGAAGCCTCCAAACTTCCAGTAAGCCCATTGGGTCAATTTATCGCCCTACCCAGGCTCTTCTATTATTCTCTTCTCTTCTATTATTATTATTCTCTTCTATTATTATTATTATATTCTATATTCTTATTCTATTCTATATTCTGTTCTATTCTATATTCTTATTCTATTCTATTATTCTAT
>JANHFT010001898.1:147912-159345 GCA_032467955.1 Pseudoxenodon macrops | reverse complement strand
ATATCCCCAACTCCGTACAATCCCCCCTCCCATTTTCCCACAATAGAAAATGCATAGTAGAATAACAGAAAGTGTGGCAGGCAAAAGATCCAACAGAAATATGGCTATAGGCCTGACAGAGGGCTTATTTTGGGGGGGGGGATTATTTTTGGGGAAACACAGTAATATACTTATACTACTATACAACACAGTGGACAAGATGAATTTGCAAGGAGACTGTAAAATTTCTTTCTGGGAAAATAATCCTTGTATTTACAAAGATTTACAGAGAAAGAGTATTTAAAAACCTGTTTTGTTTTATTCATTTATATTTATATTTCGTACTTATTAACTGCTCCTCTCCTTCAGATTTTATTTTATTTTATTAATAAAATACTCCTGCAATTTTGGTATCTATCTCCCATCCTCGCCACTTTTGTTTAATTTTAAGTTGATTTTAATGTTCATATTTCTTATTTTGGTGTATTCTCTGGTTGCTTTTACTTAGTTATAAGCCATGTAGAGGTGCCTTTAGCCAAGATGGGTAACATATACATATAATAGCTATGGGCCCATTGTATTTCTGAACAAACCACTGGAGATTTTCCAAGGTCAGGGTGATTGGAAAAATGACAGATTGCAAACAGCAGTATTTTAAGAAGCAATGATCTCTTCCTGTGGCAAGTTGACCTCACATCAATGTGCACCAGTGTAATCATTTACTACACAATGGCTGATGTTGATGCTGACCTAAGAATGCACCCTTTTTTTTGTGTTCATTCTAGTCGCCACATTTCCAGGCGGACGCACAGTCGGCAGCAAAGTGTTCAAAACCAATGGCTACGAAGGCAACTTCGAAGACTTGAGACAAAGGTGCACGCAGGCCGGAGGCCTGCTCGCGACCCCGAGGAACGTCGCGGAGAACGATGCTGTCCAAAAGATTGTGATGCTCTATAACAAATCGGCCTTCCTTGGCATAACTGACTTAAAGACCGAAGGGGCATTTAAGTACCTGAACGATCAGCCCCTCACTTACTTCAACTGGTTGCCCGGGGAGCCCAACAATCAGGGCAAAGAGAATTGTGTCGAACTTTTTTCAAATGGAAAATGGAATGACAAATCCTGTGGGGAGAAAAGGCTCCTCGTCTGCGAATTTTAGACTCATCCGTCACGCGGCATTTCGATCCGGGGAGGCTGCAAAGTTTTAATATCACGTTCGCTTTTTATCTATAGGCATTAAAGAAATCATAGCTTAGCTAATCCTTCCTAAATTCTAGTGAGGGGGGAACTGTTGATTTCATGTATGCAATTAAAATAACTTTATCACCAAGGCCAGTTCCCAAGTATACTTCCCACCTGATGAAGTATGTAATTGAGTTTCCTAATATATTAGAGGTGAAACAATTCAGGGGAGGCTCACTGTCACAGAAGAACACAATCAAGATCAAGTGAGGTATTAATACCACTCTATAAAGCCTTAGTAAGACCACACCTAGAATAGTGCATCCAGTTTGGTCACCACACTATAAAAAAAGATGTGGAGATTCTAGAAAGAGTGCAGAGAAGAGCAACCAAGATGATTAGGGGACTGGAGGCTAAAACATATGAAGAACGGTTGCTAGAATTGAGTATGTCTAGTCTAATCTAGTGAGGAGAAGGACCAGGGGAGACAGGATAGAAAGTCTTCCTATATTTGAGGGGCTGCCACAGAGAGGAGGGGGTCAAGCTGTTTTCCAAAGGACCCGAAGACCAGACAAGGAACAATGGATGGAAACAGATCAAGGAGAGAGATTCAACCTAGAAATAAGGAGTAATTTTCTGGCAGTGAGAACAATCAACCGATGGAACAGAAGTTGCCTTCGGAAGTTGTGGAAGCTTCATCACTGGAGGCTTTCAAGAAGAGACTGGACTGCCATTTGTCAGAAATGGTGTTGGGTCTCCTGCTTTGGCAGCGGGTTGGACTAGATGACCTGCAAGGTCCCTTCCAATTCTGATAATCTAATCTAATTTCTCCCTCCTTCTCCCCCAACTGAGCTGTGGGTGAGAAGCCGTTGAGGCTTTAATTTCCAGCCTCAGATCAGGCCCTTCTCTCTGCCGATGTTGTTCGCGATACAATTCTAAATATGCCTTATTGCCTTTGAATGTATTTTAGTAAACACTTCCGTGCGAGAAGGTAATAAAACAAGACACTTCTTAGCCTTTCAAAGTTGTACTGAATATGCCTCACAACACTGCAATTCAAATGCATTAAGATTTGCTGACTTCATTGTTCTTACAAAAATGCCCTTCAGTGCCTACCTTTCATCACACATGTCTAAAGGAATCTGCCAAATGTTAAATCTACACTTCCAGACAGGTGTGTATTATTTACCAGAATGTTCAATTGCGGGACCCGTAATTGGCTCGTCGTCTTGATTAAGCCTTCAATCCTTTTGCACTTTACATTTTTTTGACTTATTTCAAAACATCTCTGTGAGTGCCAAAGTCACCGTCGAGGCCAGCTCCGAGTGTTGTTGTTTTTTTTGATACCTGTATACTTTTTCAAAGCTTTAAAACCGTGGAAGATAGTCCGCCAAGGTTAAAATAATGTCAGATGGTTTTTTTTTCCAGTTTCAATTTTCAGCGAGGAAAAAAAAAGAACAATTTTCATAGCAGGCAAACAATTTTCCTCCCTCTAATGCACATTCTATGAATATTCATAATTGTTGTTGAGGTATTTTTTTCCCCTCTTGTTGTTATACTCTAAATATTGTTTCTAGCGGGTGGGGAGACTTTACAAAATGAAGTAATTGGCATTGGATAAACGATGCCATCATTGAAAACAACACAAATAAATGAATATTGTGTAGTGCTTTCTTTAAAAGAAACAAGGATTGTGCTTTTCAAAACTGTACAATCCCTCGGGTAACCCTACTGACAGACAATAATTTAAAAGCAAACAAATATTTGCATATTTTTTTTGTAAGATTAAACTGGAACAATTTTTAAAGAAAGGACTTTTTCCAGCAATGTTAAATATGTTAATAATACTCTGTTGCGTGGTTTCTGATCGGATACATTTTAAAATAGGCGAAGGGAACAGATCACAGTTTGCTGGTACAATATAACCAAATAAATCTTCTTATTGCCGGTTCGCTCAGGGCTGTGCTGTAGCCGTGCACGCACTTTGTGCGCCTCACGCATGCGTGCCTTGCACATGCGCAGAAGCAAAATCCAAGATGGCGGTGCCTATGGCACTGCCGGGAAAAACAGTTCGGGGGCATGGCAGACCCGGGCTACTAACTGTTCTACCGAACCAAACCATGCTGGTAAATTACTAACGGTTCGGTAGAACCGGACCGAACCATTAGGAACCCACGTCTGATATACTCCCATGTACAAAGAGGACCGTTGTCAAATACTGTGACTTAAAATGGTTTGAAAAACTTGCTGGGAATAAAAAGTGCACGGGTCCTGAAAATGAAGAATTCTATAGACTCTCTCTCCACATTTTTCTTGTGTTTTTTTTCTGTGGATTTGATTGGTTTTTTAGAAGATAGAATCACAGGACTAGAAGGGACCTCGGAGATCTTCTAGTCCAACTCCCTGCTCAAGGTAGGAGTCTCATACCATCCCAGTCAAATGGTTGTCCAGTCTATTTTTGAAATATATTTGAAAATATTTTTGAAACATGATAGCAGCATTCCAATGTCGAAGAGGCTGCCACAAAGAAGAGGGAGTCAAGCTATTCTTCAAAGCACTTGAGGGCAGGACAAGAAGCAATGAGTGGAAACTAATCAAGGAGAGAAGCAACCTAGAACTAAGGTGAAATTTCCTGACAGTTAGAACAATTAATTAGTGGAACAACTTGCCTCCAGAAGTTGTGAAGGCTCCAACACTGGAAGTTTTTAAGAAGATGTTAGATAACCATTTGTCTGAAGTGTTGTAGGGTTTCCTGCCTAGGCAGGGGGTTAGACTAGAAGACCTCCAAGGTCCCTTCCAACTCTGCTATTCTATTCTATTCTATTCTATTTAGAACAAGTGGAAAGTAAATAAAAACAAACAAAACATTTCATATCTCCAATAGCTTGTTTTTATCTGAAGGGTTTGGGGCAGAGGTGGGTTCTAAATCTTCTTACTGCTGGTTTGCTCAGGGATGCACTGTTGCCGTGCGTACGCATGCCCAGTGCTTTAAAAAAGCTGTGCATGCGCAGAAGCAAAATCCAAGATGGCAGTGCCTATGGTGCCACTGAAAGAATCGGCTTGGGGGCATGGCAGGCCCAGGTTGCTAACGGTTCTACCGGGCCAGTAAGTTACTAACATGTAACCAAGTGCTGAGAAAGGGAGATATTAATAAATCCTTTACTTAATGGTTAGCTAAAACTAGAGTTATTATATCTTAGTTATAAAAATCTGGAAGACCAGGTGAACAAAGGAAGGAGGGATTTTTGTATACCAATTATAACAATCTGAAATAGATTGGAAAAAATATGCTTGATTATGTTTGAAATTTTTATTCTTTTTTTTCTTACTGATAATAGGACATAGAATCATAGGGCTGGAGGGGATTTTGGACATCTTCTAGTCCAACCTACTGTTCAAGGCAGGAGATTTTATAGAGTCTTGGTCAAATGGCTACCCAGTTGACAAAGCACACACAACTTCAGGAGGCAAGCAATTCCACTAGTTAATTGTTCTTACTGTCAGAAATTTTCTCTTTACTTCTACTTGGGATGATTTAATGAGCTTTAATGAACTTCCACTCCATATTTCTTCTGCTTTGGAATGCTTTGGAGAATAAGTCAACCACTTCGTCTCTGTGACAGCCCCTCAAATACTGGAAGACAGTTATCATGTCCCCCAAAACCTTAGGTTCAAAAGCCTAGACATACATAGTTCTCAACTATTCATCAATATGATTGCGCCTCCAGATTCTTTATCATCTTTGTTGTTACTCTTTGCACACTTTCTAGGATCTCAGCATCATTTTTGTATCATAGTGACCAGAACTACACATTATCTTCCATCCAAAATGCATTCGTGATAATTAACAATATAATGGGATAAATCTAAAAGGTTTAACATATGTTTTTTTTTAATAGTCATTGAATAAAATAAAATACATGCATGAGAAATAGTATAATGGCACTTTTTAGATTAAAATCAAATTCAGCAAGAAATCAGCTCAAGCAACAATTATCTCACTCTTTGAATAAATATTGCTTGCTTGCCAGCATAGAGGTAGGACAGGTGAGTTTAACCTGACCTCCCTGGATACAGTAATTCAGAAATCTCATCATAATTCCCATGTTCCTGCTTTGTATGTCCTTTTCTGACAAAACCAAACTTTGTTTCCCTGCTACAGTTGTTTCAGTATTTTGCACATCTATTGCTTTGGTATATGAGTTATGGTTTTCGATGACTATTTAGAAGTGGCTCTTCAAAGGGACCTTTAACAGGAAGATTTGACTCTTTGTTCCCTTCAAGAAGTTGTGCTTCATATACTTTTATTAGTATGGCAGTCATATTGGGTAGTTGTTTATTATATCAGATTGTACTTTTATTTTTAACCTTTTTACTGTATCTGGAGTTTTTTAAACCATTCAGAGTCACATTTGAATGGAATGGCATATAAGTCTTAGTAAATAAGTAACAGTGTGTGTGTGTGTGTGTGTGTGTGTGTGTGTGTGTATACACACACTCTCATACCATTTATTCTAGTCTCTAAGCCACAGAGCATTGTTCCGTTCCGTATGTGTTAACATAGAAGTGCTGGGATTTTAACTATCTCTCCTGCAGATTTCAAGAGTTCAAAGAGTATTTAATCTCTGCCTGCGGCTTTCCTATTTGATAACTGGTTTATTGCCAGTTGAACCTTACTTTTCTAGTGGAATTTCTTCCTGAATACATCTTCCCTTTACACATTTTTCTGTCAGTTTATAATCCTGTTTGGAAAAGATTTCGATATACTCTTTCCAAATATTTTAGACCTACAGTACGTATTTATTTAGTTAGTATCATCACTCATCTCACACCTTTTGATTCTACTGGCCAACAAACATAAAAATAATTAAAATAGTTCAAACACAATTCAAAGAAAATATTAAGGACAAATAGCAGCCAATACACATTATGATCTGACAGGGTCACACATAGCCAGGAAAAGGGACTCTTTGCATACTTGCAGGCATATTAGCAGGTCTTCAAGTTCTTTTGAAAGACCAATAAACCAAAATCCTAATCTCAGAGAGGAGAATGTTCCAGAAGGCAGGCACTACAGCAGGAAATTTAAATCAATACATTTATAATGTTTATTATAAAAATATTTTACATTTGAAATAGAATCTATGGCACAGTCACATTTTATCGTATGTTTTCCTATATCTTACAATGTGTCTGCTTTCTTTTTCTTCTTAATTTATCTATTTGTGGACACTCATTCATAATCACCCACTGATAATACTAGCTCCTTTTTTCATGTTGAATTTAGTATCACTTGCAATTTGTTACAGAGGTTCCCAGTGTATTCCTCCTGAACGTGTGCAGGAGATACATATGCTACTATAACATGCCATTTGTAAAAGACAGAAAATTGTCACTTATTCGGGTATAGCAGAACAAATACTCAGTGTGTTTTTGAGTTTCAGTGGCAATCAACTCCTGCAGATGACTTTTGGCCTGATCACCTGAGTTCAGAATAAGAAGGGCCAAGTCTATCTATAAAATAAATAAAAACTTAGAAAGACAGGTCTCTGACAGGCATCCGTATTCTTTGATAACACTAGGAACCTCTCTTCTTCTTTTTTGCAATCTTAGTTCATAAGAAAACAAGAATGAGAAGGTCAAGCTTTCTGTTTGTGGCACTGATCTCATTTGGAAAGCTTCAGTGGCATTAGGATTAAAATTTTGCCTGAGAGTAATCTTCTAATATGTAAGAAATGTTGGTTCTGCAAAGGAAAGTATCAAATCTTTAGAAATATTATAGCAGAATGGCATGTTATTCAAATTGTAATAAGGGATTAGCACAAATAGGGGACTGGAATTGTATTGGCAGGTATCATCAAAATTAAAGGAAGATAAAAAGTTATAGATCACAACACTTTCTAAGAAAATGTCTCCCTCCCTCCCTCTCCCTCTCCCTGTCCTTCCCAAACACAAATCCACATATACACACACAAAAATCCCCATTCCTGCACTTCTGGTCAGGAGAGGAATTAAATAGATAATATTTTAATAAATTTAAATCAGCATAATCTATTGAAGTATACTTCTGGATTCTAAGGGGATTAACTGAAGAAATTGAAAGCCATTAGCAATTATTTTTATGGTTTTTGGAAGTTAGATGAAGGGAAGTAGGAAATAATGTGAATTTATGATATTGGAGGAAAATAAGATAATTATTAGAAATCAACAAGCAGAGATTATCTAAATTTGTTGTGCTAAATAAATTTATCATAAACTACTTGAATGCATTGCAACAAAATGCACTTAACCTAATGTATTTCCTTCTTCAATCCAAAGGTGATGTCTAATGTCAATTAAAGAATCATGGCCTCCACTTTTCTTCTTTTAATTAAACAGTAATATATAATTAAGTGGCATATATAGTAATCAGTATTTAGAGTCCTCTTCAGAAATGTTTGGTTTAGAATTTAACAGTGTAATATTTCAAACAATGTATAATATAATATATAAATATTGATATTGACACTGATTGGTTGTATATTACATAATTTAAAGCAGTGATTAGAGTCATAGTCATTCTGAACACCACGCAAACAGACAGACAGACAGACACACACACACACACACACTTCCAGCTGTCCCTGGAAGAGTTCAGACAGGTTATAATTCATTCTTTATAATAATAAAATTGGGATCCTCTGATTATTTATTTATTTTTATTTGTTTACCATCTGATTCCAGGAAGTATGGGCAATTCATAAGGAAGCAGAAAAACTATAAAGCAATAAAATAAATGCAGCAATAAAAGAAGATAATCTAGAAAGCCAAGATAGCAATCCCAGTAATCACAAAACACACTCCTTATACGGGGCTACATCCATTGTAGTCAAAGACCTGGCAGAAGAATATGCGTTCAAGACCTTTTGGAATGACAAAAATGTGGAAACTACATGGTTCTCAAGGAAAACCACAGACAAGATAGCAGGCATTACAACAGATAAAGTCCACTTCTAGGGTTCCAAAAGAATCAAAGGAACGTAGAATATGCCAACCTTGTTGGATGAAAGCAGCTGGCCAAATGCTACAGAAGTTAAACCGTACCTAAAATAAATGACCCTATACCACATTAGGCATAATTAGCACATTGATTCGCACTCAAAAGAAAACGAACCACCAGTGCAGCTTGAAAAGCAGAAGTATTGCATGGGCATACCAAGCTTCTGGGTCAGAGGTGGGATTCAGCAGGTTCTGACCAGTTCTGGAGAATCGGTGGCAGAAATTTTGAGTAGTTTTGAGAACCAGTAAATACCACCTCTGACTGGCCCCGCTCCCATCTATTCTCTGCCTCCCGAGTCCCAGCTGATCGGGAGGAAGTGGGGACTTTTCAATAACTTTCCCCTGGAGAGGGGAGGGAATGGAGATTTTACAGTATCTTTCCCCTGCCACTCCCACCAAGCCATGCCTACAGAACCGGTAGTAAAAAAAATTGAATACCACCATTATTCTGAGTGATCTTCAAGGGCTGAAGGTAGTCAAGGGTTGGCAGTAGTCAAACCAGGAGATTATCAATGCTAATCTGGATTGGATTATAACTAGTTATTTCCATTTTATTACCAAAGTTACACTCCATCCTGTAAATTAATTTTGCCACATAATTGGATGAGATGTAATTGTATATTTATTCATGCTAATATCCAATAAAGGTGTGTTACTTAAAGGTGTGTAAAAATGGCAGGTTCATCTTCTGCTTTAATTTTACCATAGAAAGATGTCTTGCAAGTACAGTTGTGTGGGCACTTGTACTGTTCCACTTTTATAGTACATCCTGAAATGGCCATTTGACTCTCGTTAGAGATAGCAATACTCTCCTTTATCTGTGAAGTATATCTGGGATATCTAATTATTTTTTCCCTATTTTCTAATGTAATTTCTGATTACATAATGAGGGTGGCATTCAAAGGGGGAATAACAAAGAGATACAAAGAATAGAATTGGGACAAAAATAATTTTAACAAGCATACAGCAAAAATAATTTGTTAGCAAGGAGAATGTGTTCAAGAAAGTGATTCCTTCTTGGGAATAAGGAGAGAGAGAAATCAAATAATAGCATGAAAAGCAACAAAATGAGACATTATTAAGATAGAAATTCTATGATGTTCTAAAAAACAAATTATTTGAGTGTACAATTACTTTAGTCTTTTGGCCAAAGCCTCAATGTCTGTTCTCCTTGCTTTTTCTTCGCATCTTATTTTGTCTAGATTAGATATTGCCAAATTTGGCAACCTTAATACTGTGAACTTCAACTCCCAGAATTCGTCAACCAGAATATTGAATTTGAAATCCACAAGTCTTAGAGTTGCCAAGTTTAGAGACGCATGGCTTAGAGGAAAATGGCATTAAGGAAACAAGAGGATATTGTGTTAGATTTATTTCTCCCCATTTAAGAGCAGAATGGAAATGAGCCAACCAGTGATTATAGATAATACTTCCATTTCTGGATTGGAAGTGGAATAGTTTATTCTTAACCAACAGAGCCATTAATTTATATATGCAAAAACTATGAACAGTCAATAAAATTGAATCTGTGTTGGTTCTAATTGAAATACAGGTAGTCCTTGACTTACAATAGTTCATTTAGTGGCAGTTACAATGGCATTGAAAAAAGTGACTTATGGACCAAAAAGTGGATTATGACCATTTTTCACACTTCATTACCATTGGAGTATCCCTATGGTCACATGATCAAAATCCAGATGCTTCATAACTGGTTCATCCTTATGACCGTTTCTGTGTCCCAAGGTCGTGTGATCACCTTTTGAGACCTTCTGACAAGCAAAGCCAATGGGGAATCCAGATTCCCTTAACAACTGTGTTACTATCTTAACAAATGCAATGATTCACTTAACAACTGTAGTAAGAAAGGTCCTAAAATGAAGCAAACTCACTTAACAAATGTTTCACTTTGCAACATAAACGTAGGGCTCAATTGTGGTTGTAACTCGAGGACTACCTGTAGTTGTTCTAGATGACATAATACAGATGTTAGTTTGCTTCTTTTTCTTTTTGTTATGATCAGTCAGAGAAGTGAATAGTTTTTCCAGTGAAACTTCATCTACTTTTCATCCAGTTATTTGACACTAGAAGCAGAAGTGAGATTCATCAGGTTCTTACCAGTTCTGGAGAACCCGTAGCGGAAATTTTGAGTAGTTTGGAGAACCGGTAAATACCACCTCTGACTGACCCCGCCTCCATCTATTCTCTGCCTCCTGAGTCCCAGCTGATCTGGAAAAAAATGGGGATTTTGCAGTAACCTTCCCCTGGAGAGGGAAGGAATGGAGATTTTACAGTATCCTTCCTCTGCCACAGCCACCAAGCCTCACTCACCAAGCCATGCTATCCCCACCAAGCCACGGCCACAGAACCAGTAGTAAAAATGTTTGAATCCCACTATTGACTAGAACTGAATGTTCCAAAACCACCAAAAGCTAGTTTTTAACTCAGAATACAGAAAATATACCAGTGTGGTAAATATCCTACTTTTAAAGGAATATTTAATCTGCTTAAAGCATTTATAAATTAAGCTCAGCAAAAGACCGCAAACTATATTCCTTTGTCATTCAAGATGCTGGGAAGGCATTTTAAACCCCAAGTGTGTCTACAGTTTTCTTTTCATCATCTGCTTCATGGAACCATTAAAGCATTGTTTTATTCTGAGTGCTTTGTGATTTAATGTGCCTATGCATCCAGTTCAAAGCATTCAGAACAGATCTTGTGAAGAGGGAATCATGGTTGCACTTCACCAGCATCACTGCAGGGAGACCTTCAACCATGGTGCATTTAATACGAACTTCTTAAGGGATTTTTATGCTTTATTCAGCTGAATGCTATCAAAGCCTCTTTCAGACATTCAAGGATAGGCACGGCCTCAGAGCCTTGCTTGTTAATTTTAAATAGAAGTAGTCTTCGACTTACAACAATAGTTCATTTAGTGACTGTTCAAAGTTGCAGCGTCATTGGAAAAAAAAGTAACTTATGATTATTTTTCACGCCCGTTGCAGCATCCCCATGGTCATGTGATCAAAATTCCGATAGTTGGCAACTGACTCATATTTATAACGGTTGCAGTGTACCAGGGTCCTTTTGCAACCTTCTGACAAGCAAAGTCAATGGGGAAACCGGATTCACTTTACAATCGTGTTACTAACTTAACAATTGCTGTCAGCGTTCCAAATATCATCCAGAACTAAATCAGACTCCAAGGCAAAGCATTCCTCAAAGTTCCAATTTATT
>JANHFT010001898.1:133057-147812 GCA_032467955.1 Pseudoxenodon macrops | reverse complement strand
AAAATGCATTGTATAATAATAGAAAGTATGGCAGGCTAAAGATCCAACAGAAATATAGTTGTAGGCCTGACAACTGCAATGATTCACTTAACGACTATGGCAAGAAAGGTTGTAAAACTCACATAACAAGCCTCAGAAACGTTGGCCTCAAAGTTTGCGGTTGTACGTCGAGGACTACCTGTAGCTGAACATTTGTCTGTTTGTCTTTGAATTTACAGGGCATTTTGCTGATTTATTCATTAAGCTAGGCTCTCAAGATGCAGTGAACTAAATCCTATAATTTCCAATTGGACGTTCAGGCTGAGAATTATGAAAGCTGAAATCCAACATGATAGGAAGTCACTGTATTGATGGAACTAATGAAGCTAAAGCTGCTTTGTGGGGGAAAATATGCTCATGCAACATTATTAAATGGACAATTAAATAAGTAGCATTCAGTATCATGTGTGTGTGTGTGTGTGTGAAGTTATCTGTTTACCTTCACTCATAAACTTCCTGTATTAGTCTTTAATTCTTATTCAAAAAAAATCTAACTACTTTCACAGCTGTTTTCTGATGCCACCATTGTTTTCCAGTTGCAGCAAGTGACTGCAAATATAGTACTGAAAAAAAGCTAAATAAAAGGGACGAGGAGCGGCTGCTTGGCACTGTTTTATGCCAGTTATGTTGAAGGAAAGTTTGACAGATGGAAGCAAAGGATACTGTACAGTGGAAAGCATGAGAAGCAGAAAAGGAGTATAAGCAATTCCATTGTTTGTCAATTAGCTTCAGGGATAAAGAGCAGGCAGTGGTGATCCTGCCTAGAGAACTGTTCTTACTATATGCGTTTCAGATGTAATTGACATGTTGAATTGTGTTATTATACACATTTTGTGCTCCTCTTTGGCTTTTGTAGCCCAAGTTAAAGGGAGTCATAAATCACTCCAAGATTTTTTTAAAGTAGTACTCTGCTTGAATGTACGTTAGAAGGAAGCTATTTACAAAGTTTACATAGGCAAGATTCAGGTTTAGTGAAAAAATTCTCAGGTTTTGGACTTCAGTTGACTAGGGAAAGACAGTGAGAAGACAAACTTCCTTGCCTCCTTTCATCAAATTTCCGAAGCCTAAATATTTTAAAATACAAAGAATGCCATAGTAGCTAAGTAACATTGTTCTGTTTATGTTTGTGTCATTGTAAAGTTTACAGGATTATTGACAAATTGTTTAAGAATCCCAGTGTTTGGTATCTATTTGGAATATATATTCCTCTTCTTTGGTCTCAGAACAGTCGTACTATTTTGTTTTAATCATTCCTTCCCCTATCCTCCCCCCCCCCTTTTTTTTTTAAAAACACTACCTGGTTCTTGAAATTTCTTCATAGCAAGCGAGATGACCTTTTTATGTTTTCAGATTCCCAGAAAATCCTAACAAACAACTGAGCAAGCTTGCTGCAGTCCATTTCAACAGCAAGGAACCTGCTGAGCACAGATCCATCAACTGATGTCAATTCAGACTGTGTGTTCAGTGCCCTGACCTTTTTCACTGACTTTTGTTTTGTTTTGCTTTGCTTTGTTTCAGTTGATTGCTTGGATCCATCCTGTTCCAACCATGGTGTCTGTGTAAATGGAGAATGCCTCTGTAGCCCAGGCTGGGGAGGTTTAAACTGTGAACTTCCACGTGCCCAATGTCCAGACCAGTGCAGTGGACATGGCACATACCTCACTGACACAGGCCTCTGTAACTGTGATCCCAACTGGATGGGTCCTGACTGCTCCGTTGGTAAGAAGAAGAAGAAAACATTTAATTTTAGAATATTCATTATTGATATACAATAGACTGGATGTTCTCTGGGTACTTACTCGAGATAATTCACATCGGCCAAATACAACTGTTGAATTAAGAGTTGGAATTCTAAAGTAAATTTGGATACCCCAAATCCTGCATACAGCTTACAATGTAGGAACGATAAGAGTTTGCTCCTTTATTACAGTGATTTTGAGCATTTAATGTTCAAACTACTCTTTATCCCATTTTCAAACTATCCTTTATCCTTGGCAGCACTGCCTGAATTCTGAAATGCTGTGTAACTGACAATTTACCCATGGTTAATCGAATCAATATAAAAAAAAAAGATTTATCTTCCAATGTTTTGATTTTCACCCGTTGTATTTTTTTGTAATCCTGTTTTATGATAGTGTTGAAGATGTGTGTTTCTGAAACTTTATCAGTGCATGATAACATCTACCATAATGGTTATTCAAAATTGTGCTCACCTTTGGAAATACTAAAGGCAATGGAGTACACGTATATCAGAAATTTTAATTTGTGGTCTCTTTTTTGATTGACATTCTCAACAAAATACCAACTGTTTGGATGCGATATAATAACAGATTTGATATCTCATTTGTAGAAGTTTCTATCATCCGTTGCTTGTTTAATGCAACGAAAGTACACAACCACCCAGAATTGTTGGGGGGTCAGGCGATAAGCAAATTAAATTAAGAAAAATAATAATCACTCCTCTGTTCAAAATGCTATTGGTTTTCATGACAATACTGGATAACAAGCAATACTGGGTAATTTCCATCTCTCTCTTTCTCTTATTCTTTTCCAGAAGTATGTGCTGTAGACTGTGGCACTCATGGTGTATGTATTGGCGGAGCATGTCGCTGTGAAGAGGGCTGGACAGGTATAGCCTGTGACCAACGTGTTTGTCATCCCCGCTGCACAGAACATGGGACTTGTAAAGATGGAAAATGTGAATGCCGAGAGGGCTGGAATGGGGAGCACTGCACCATTGGTAGGCAAACGACAGCCACCGAAACAGGCACATATTGCTTTCTTTTCATAACTTGTAGAAACATAGTTACAATTGTGTATGGCAACCAGCTGTCCCTTTATGGACTCCTCTGCTTCCAGTCTTTAATTCTGAATGTTATAGTTGGTAGCAGGTTAATACTTGCAAACATATAAATTATCCTTTTTCATATTCCATTCGGTATAGAAGGGGTATTCTACTGATGAGATGGTTCCGCTCAATTTAACTAAGAGTTTATTTTAACCATTGCCCCCTCTTTCCCTTAGCTAGCCCATTTTCTGAACTACCTTTTATTAAATATTTCATTCTGAGTGCATCACCACAACAGCCATCAAGAGCAGGGGTCAAGTTGAGAGGGAACTGCCCTCCTGTTGTTACAGAAATAGCTCCCTAGTATTTCCATGTGTTGTGCTGTGACAGTGGCCATGGCGTTTGCCTATAGACTGACACAGCATGGGACGGCTGAAGCAATGCTACAGCACGATGGTCTACCCTTCTCTAACAGCGGGCCGCTCAGCACAGCTTTGGCATCATGCAGAGTGTCAGGCCTAACATAACTGCATTGCTTTTGTTATATGTCAACCTAGAAAGTAATAACAAATACATATTGTTTTAGATCCGTTGGACTATTTTGAATGTTAGTCACAAATTACTGAAGGTCTCACTTCAATGTGCAGATTGTTCCTGGAAAACCCAAATAACTGCTGATAATAGTTTCAGTCTATTATGTAGCATCCTAATTCAAGCCTTTTTCTTGACTAGATATTTAGTCTTTAACTTGGAAGGGGAAAAAACTCCTCTGTGCAATTTGAAGTTAGAATAGGAATTCCCCCAACTTGATGGGAGGGCTATTTCCCCATGTCATTTCCATCTTCTTATCTAGGTCTACCCGATCTAGATTGCGAAACTCTGGTCAATAAATAGATGCTAGCAAAGAATTAAATTTCCTAGCATTTTTTTTTTATTATAGCTAGTGGCCATCTAAACTGCAGCAATCCAGATGGAGTATCTTATCAAAATACCCTTTTTTTAAAAAAAACAACTGGTAAAGCATTAAAAAGTCAAAATAAGAATTGAAATTATAATGGCGACTGGAGACTCTAAAAAGACTGCCCGGTTGCCAGTTAATTGTTTTTCTTTTCAAACAAAATGTGCTTGTCAGACTTGTGTCTTTTATTATTATTTAGGTGTCTCAGTCTCTTTGGGTAGCTAAACCTTTTGGGAAAGACACTTAAATTGGAATACATGTCTGTCTTCAACATATTTCAAGGTAATACCGAGGTTTATAGCATACAGTTTACTTGCTACTGAAACCAGTTTTTCTAGTTGATGCAGGCTGGTTTCTTGATCTGCAAGATCTCTTTTTAATCCATGGGGATCTGATCTGAGGACCACTTTAAGTTTATTTGAGATTTGTATCTAATCAATCATTGTTCCTAAAAGGTTTATCTTGTTCTTCTAACTTGTGAAAATGTCTATGTTTTTAAAAGTGTTTTTATGTATTTGTTTGTGATTTTATGGTATTTGGTAGCAATCCTATACATGTTTACTTGGGAATAAGCCCCACTGAATTCAATGGTGTTTATTTCTTTGTAACCATGTATATGACTGCACTGTTAATTTGACGTTACTGTGCACCCAAAAATTGATATAGTATGATCTGATTACTCAAATGATTCTCTGTGAATCATAGAATTTAATTTATTTTTGACAGGGGAGTAAAACACGAGGAGCTTTTGAAGTATTAAGAATCTGCATTAGTGTCTCGGGGATCTGTGTTGAGACTGGTGTTTTGTAACTTGTTCATAAATTATATGAACACGTGGATAAGTAGTGTACCAGCCAGGTCTATGGATAATACTAAACTGTTCAGGAGGCTTGAAACAAAAATTGATTGTCACGGTCTCCAGAAGGATCGCTTTAATTGAGTGGACGGCCTATGAAAGGGCATTGAGTGGATGGTCAATGAAATTTAGGTAAGTGTAAATTGATACACGGGAACAAAAAGCCTTATTTTCATATATGGGGTGAGCCTTTTTACAGCCCGCTATCAAAAAGATACTAAGCCACAGTGCATAGCTCAATAAAATTATCTACCCAATGAATAAGAGCTGAAAATAAGATATATTCCATGCTCACACCATTAAAATCTATTGACTGTCATGTTGAATGTCAGGATTAAGCATATTGCTGGTAGGAACAAGAAGAGAGAGTTTACATTTCTTTTCTGCTCCTAGAAGGTATGCCAAAAGCCTGATTTTCAGAAGAATAAGGATCTACAGGGGAGAGGAGATCATTTAATTTTGCCCTATGTTGATGGAATTTTACCAACTGTGCTTGGGTTCAACTGAGCATCCGTGAAAGCCAACAGTAATAAATACACAGTGTGAAAAGAACATCTAGGAAGAAATCAATTCCCATATTCAATGTTTTGAAACAGTACCTAGTCAATGATATGGAATATTTGATTGATACTGTTGTACTTGTTTCCAGCAAAAAGGATGTTAAAATTATGCTTTCATAGCTTTGGCTTTCTCTTCCACAGTTAACCATACTATGACTATTTGCCATTACATTTCTCGACTACTATGCAAAACACCCTAACCTGTTATGGTAGATAGTGTTTTGAATAGATCAGAATGAAACACATTCCTTGTAGATATTTTACAATTATACTGGGTTTCCCTTGTGGGGAGGGCCTGTGTACTTCATCAAGACTATTGTTTGCAGTTTTTTTCTATATGCTATATCTAGGCCTGTGCCCAGTAGACCAGCAGGTTCACTCGCAGCACCGCTGGATAGTTTTGTCCTATTAGATTGCTCTTTGTATTGAAGACTTTTCCCCCCCTAACTGCTTTTCTTAAAGTAATGGCAATAATAGCAATAAAAGCAGAAACAATTTCTGGAAGAGATGGAATAGGATTTGAGGATTAAAAAAAAGAAAGAGAAAAAGCACCGTCTCTGACAAAGGAAGCAATTCAGCAAAAATGGCTGGGTGGCAATGAGAGAGCATCAAAAACCTTCAGTTCCCTATTTCTAAGCTTTTCTATCTAATCTAGAGGAAAGTGAGAAAATCAACATGATTCGATAAAAATAGAAATGTGATTTCTATTAAAACAATAGAAACCAAGTTGTTTATGTATTAGATTTATAGGGATGACTAATCATCATGTAAACCTGCTTAATATGGGTAATGTTGTAGCTCCCTTTGTATTGGAAAACATATGAGGTGTAGAATGTATCTATGCTGAAACACAATTATCCTGAGTGGAAAGCTGGCCCTAATATTAATCAAAGTAAGATGGCTACTCCAGACAACAGATGCTAGGAGACAGAGATGGCAAGGCAATGTCAAGCATCATTGCTTGTGCCATGTGGTCTACTTTGTATTCTCCAGATGTAGTAGACAATGCTGTCCTAATGCAAGCTCTAAAGTAACGGTCAACTGCTATAATTTTGCTAGAGGAAACTGAATGCAGAGGCACAATTTTGCCTTTGTCTTAAGTGATAAAGTGTCTTTGGCTGGTGTCTCTTCACATAGGCTTAGGATAGAGAATAGCCATTGCAAAATTGATGCCATGGCCATCAAGGCTTTCATATAACTGAAAATGCATTTTGATTTCATGTATAGAGATTACTTTTTTCGTTTCCACTGTGATTGATTCGTGGAAGTGCCATACGCCTATTTCTGTGAAATAATTGTACTTCTGCTAGTACAAACCAGCTGTCCATAAAGCTTCATGTGGCCTATTGAGTTCAGGATAAGTTCCAGGATATATTGCTAGTATAATAATGAGATTGCTTGGGCAACTCCAAACTGGGATTTTCTGAATTTTTAGGTGTATCAGTCACCTGCTGTATGAATGTTCAATAATACTATGGCATATTGAAGCATCTGAGTCTTTGAATTGATTCTGCTAAGTCTTTGTCATATAAGACCTTTGCACATATCCAGTGTCCAAATCTTCATTGTCTCAATGAAGTGACGAGTGATACTGACTAATCTAGTGTGGTTAGGCGACCATAAAGATAATAAGATAATTAGGTCTAGCAATTTCAACAACTAAACTATTCTTGGGCAGATATAGCCCAGCTGCCATTGTCACTGCTTTAGTAAATTCCCAATTGGAGCTTTACTACTAAATTCCTATATTCTCTTGTGCATGGGCTGCACTTGATTGTAATATTCTGTCATATTTGGTTTTATTATATTTATTTAAGATGAAGGTCAGTTAAAAATACTTTAAATAAATCAATATATAGAATAGCAAAAGGACAAATCAGCAAGAATTTAAAATAGAAGATATATAATTTAAATCACCAGTAAATACAGACCATTTGCAAAATAATAGTAGTGGCATTCTGGCTCTACCAAACTAAGAGATATATGTAGAATAATAAAAAGACTCATCCTAATCTGTGTTGATTTATTTTTTAAATGGTATGTAACCCAGCTATTGCAATTGATGTATTGGGACTTGCAATCAGTTGTACAACAATCTTCCCATGTTGTTATTTCTATTCTTCTATATTATTTTGTAATTATATTGATATAATATTCAGCCTCAGAATTTTTGAACAATCTATTTTACATTCTAAATGCAAATCTGTTTTATATTATATATATATATATATTTGTTTTTGTAGGTTTTCACGAGTATAGGTATGCAAGTCTTGGCGTATTCGGGTCTTTTCCCGTGTAAGATTGAGAGTATCTTGGCGACATTTCGACGAAATCTCATTCGTCATCTTCAGGTGCTTTCAGTTCGGTGCTGCTAGGAGCAATGTGTGATAGCAGCCGTTTCTGATAATTATATATAATTATTGTGATCTAAATAATTATTGTGATCTAAAATTTCAGGAGCATGAGAATGATTGCTGCATCAATTAGTATTTAAGCCATCTTAAATGGCTTCACACACTCTCACTCTCTCTTTCTCATTCAGTGTGAGTTGTTTAATAATTGAATATTTTCAAAACCTGATTCTTTAAAGAGTAACTTAAATCCTTAAACCTTTCTGATCTACCGAATGAAGCATCCTTCATTTTCTCCAACTTCTGTCTGCTCTGGAGGGAAAATCTTTTTATCAGCTTGTATGATAAACATAATTAATGATATGCAGGCTTTTACAAAGAGTAAAAACGAATGCTGTTTCAGGAGATGGTACAGCACATTCCAGTATGAATATCAATTTTCTTTCACATCCCTTAGTGTGTGCTTCTAGTTATGATTAGAAATTGCTACAGCATACTGTAAGTCTCCCCCCCCTTTTCTTCCACCATCAGGATGGAATATATATGACCTTATTTCTTTTCTAGTCCACTTTGAAAAGGCAATAAATTTATTTTTCAGTCATACAGCTTGCATTTCATCCAGGACTTCAAAGACGTGCATCCTGCAGATATCTGTAAATGACTTCCTGACCTAAATCATAGTATTTCTTTCCTTTGGTGGAATTTCTACATGAACTATATTGATTCTGTTGCCAATTCCAGAATCTGTATAACCCTTGCCCCCCGAAAGAGGAGGGGGTTAGGTTTGCTCAAGCTGCTTATCTAGCTATTGAAAGGACAGCTCTAGTTTGGTGTTCTGAAGTGTATTCACTGCAACAGCCAACCATTAATGTTTCAACAATGTCATTTTCGGTGTTATTTTATACCTGTGGTGTCAAGCACCTGTTTCAATGAGTTGAGCGAATGGCATGATATTGTCGGAGACAAAATGACAGAGGTATTTTAACTGTGGAAATTAAATCTGGTGTTAGACTGTCCAATGTTATTAAATCACATCAGAAGTTCAGAGCTTTAAAGCTTGTTCCCAATAAACCTTTTAAACATTCAGGTATTTTGTGTAAAAATATTTTTTGTAGGATATGTAATATCATACAATTCTATAAACATTTTAATGTCAACAAAGTAATAATTATTCCTCAGTGAAAAATCTGGAATAGGCATACTACAGAAATATACATAAGCAGGAGTCAGACTGGATGCTTTTTATTAAGAAATAAAAAATGAGAAAAGATACTAATCTGAACTATAAAAAGGACCCTAACCTTCTTTGTGTGTATATGTATGCTGTCTGGCACATTTTCTTCTAATATTAGTGCAGGTTATCTGCTCTGCCTCATGTTTATTTCAGTGGCTCTGTTACTGGCTGAAAATGCAGTCTATTCATTTATCACTTAAGTCAAAGTCACAGAATGAGTGGCACAATTGTTCATCAAATAGTGATTCCTATAATCAGCCTGGGCCTAAGCAGTAAAAGGGACCCCCTCCCATCCCCCAAAACCTCTATCTTTAGAACTTCCCCAGATTGAGTATGTTAATAGCAATAGCAGACTTACCATATTTTTTGACTATAAGATGCACTGGAGTATAAGATGCACCAAGATTTCAAAGAGGTAAACAAGAAAAAGAAAGGTTTTGCTCTCCCTGGCCCCCAGGAGCACTCTGCAGGCCTCTCAAAGCCTCTGCGTGTCCCATTTTTTTGCAAAAACGCAACGTGCAGAGAGTTTGGGAGGCTGCAGAGTGCTCCTGGGAGCTGGGGAGGGCAAAAATGAGATGGGGAAATGGTTGGGAGGCCAAAAAGGGGGGAATTTTTGGTGCATCTTATACACCAAATACAAAAATAAAATTTTGGCCTCCAGAAACCCTATGCACATGCATCACATTTTTGCCCTCCCCAGCCCCTAGCATCAGTCTGCAGGCCTTCCAAACCCTCTGCATACCCTATTTTTGCAAAAAACGGGCCTGTTTTTGGCAAAAATGGGATGTATGGGGTGGGGTTTTCTTGAAGCCAAAAATGGCTGTATTTGGTGTATAAGATACACCAACATTTCCACCCTCTTTTAGGGGGGGAAAGTGCATCTTATACACCGAAAAGTACGGTATATACTACTTTACATTGCTTTACAGGCGTCTCTAAGCAGTTTACAGAGTCAGATTGCCCTCAACAATCTGGGTCCTCATTTTATCAACCTCGGAAGGATTGAAGGATAAGTGATTCAAGCTGTAGAACTACTGGCAGTCGGAAGTCATTACAGAATTAACTACAATACTGTATTCTATTCATTGTGCCACCATGGCTCTTAATCTAATTTTATCACAATATTTAGTTTTGAGTTCTCCCTGCAACAGTTAGTAAAACTTTGGGGGATGTAAAAAGGCAGATTTGAAGTGACCTATGATGATTCTATTAGTCTATCCAAGTTCCTTATGTTATAATTCCTTAGCTAAAATGGGTATGAATAAATATTTTGGAATTTCATTGGAATTCTGTTTCCTACTCTCAATGTTTCTCCCATCAAATCTCTGTTCTTAAGCTAAGGCGTAAGCTCTTAGAGAGGAGCTAAGAATTCCACAGCTTTTTATATTGATTACTTAACTTTTATTAGTCTTTTGAATGGTCTTTCTGGGCATATGTTTACTCTAATAATTGTTCATTTAACAGAAAAAAATGTGCCAGTACATAGACCCATGTTGTCACAAACTGTGGTGTCAAAAGCACCAGGTTTTACTTCAGATTTCATTCCTAGGGTAAAGTTTCCAAACAGTACAGCATTGTACTGTATGTAACTTGCATCATCACATAATTACATTAATATCATAAATTAATGTCAATAGCATAAAGTACAGGTGGTCTCCATTTAATGACCACTCATTCAGTGATCGTTTAAACTTACAGTACTGAATACACTGTATGTGAATGTTAGACCAGTTTTAAGTTCCTGAGTTCTTGCTACCAGAGGGCCAATTTTCCCTCCCAGATTCTAATAATAGAGTCATTGGAGAAGTCAGCTGGAAGTCAAAAATCCTGGTCACATGAAGTCCTCACTTACAACCTGGACAATCCTCCCTTAACAATGGCAACTGAAACTACCATCACTAAGCAGCATCTTTTAGCAATGTCAGTTCTGATCTCAGTTGCTATTGTCAACTGAGAACTAGCTGTATTAATTCCACAAAGGAAATATATTAAGTCAGTTTTGATTTAACAGAGATTTGATGTAACAATTCTCCCCAATTATCTGTGGAGATTCTAATATAAAACACACCGGAGTATAAGATGCACCTTAGTTTTTGTGAACTGGAGGAAAATAGGGGGAAAATCTGCCTACTAGGTATTCATCTGGCTAGCATCCTTAATCTAGTAAACTTCAGCACATTATTTTATCCCCTAGTTAGGGCTGGAAAAAAACTTCTAAAGCATGATAGAGAGAAGCAATGATAAAAGCCTGCAAAGACTTAGGGCTGGAAAAAAAATCTTCTTTGGAAGGAGTAGCAATGAAAAAAGCCTACAAAGATCACTTCACTTGCTAGCACCTCGTTATGGCTGAAAGAAAAGCTTTGAAAAAGCTACATTCGGAGTATAAGACACACCCAAATTTTCAGCCTCTTTTAGAAGGAGGTGGGGAAGTGTGTCTTTTATTCTGAAAAATACGGTATATATATATATACACATACATACATACATACATACATACATACATACATACATACATACATACATACACACACACACACACACACACACATGATAAGCCCCAAGCATAAATTTTGAGGAAATCATAGATGGTATCTATCAAATTAAATTGGATTTCATACAGGTTGAGTTTTATTTCTTATTCAGAGTTTTTTTAATTGTTTTTTTTTTTTGAATGACAAAATGGAAGCAATTAACTTGAAAAAGCAGTGTCTTTTTCAATATTTTTTTTAACTTCTCAGTCTGCCCTACAACCTGATCATCCCTGGTGGTATCCTAATGGAATATTAATCAAGCTTGTTCTTATCTCAAACTTAGTTGGCCAAGTACTAGGAAGAACTAAATTCATGCTCCACTGAACCATGACTAGATGACTTTGAACAGTTATTATTAAACAGCCCAAACTACATCAAAGGATGATTTAAAGGGTATACACTTGGAAACAGCTCTTTAAAACATCTATGTCTTTTCTCGAGATTGCATGGTTACCTTCTGCAGCTACAATGTGATTCCAAGAAAATAAGCATTTGATTTAAAGGTTTCCCAGTCTATTCCATGTGTGCATCCCTTCATATTTTTCTCTTTGAATCTGAAGCTCTGCCCCACTTTAATAAGGTATCAATATACTTTGGAATTGTTTATCTGAACATATGAATGCTTAACTGCAGACCATGTCTGCAGTGTTGATTTATAGGTTCTCTCTGTCATCAGTGTGATGATATATCATTAATAAAGATACATTTTATATCGACCATAACAATAGCTGATGCTATAAATTACTTGTGTAGAAATACTCTGTTTTGATATATTTCTTGAGTCGAAGGCTACAAAGTAAATGGTCGATCTTTAAACTCCAAATGATGTTTATATTCTTATTGATATGTCAGTGTTAGAATTCACAAATATTGACTATCTGAAGTTTCCATAGTGTGGATTCAAGGGGAAAGCATAAGAGGTAGAAAATGGTTTTCTTTAAGATCTAGAGCCTAGATATTGATTCAATTATACACTTGCTTCATAAATACAACTCTCCCCTCTCCTCTGTTAGATGTTTTTCATTATTTTCCTGTATACAATTTTCTAAAGAATTTTTCACAGGTTGAACTACACGACAGTAATTTGATAGCATTCAATTGTGCTAAAACTGTACATGATATGAATTATTGCCACTTAATTTACATGCTGTCATATCTTGTTTAATTATCCCTTTGTCAGTTGCATCCACTTCTGATAGATGAAAAGAAAAAGATAGGAAAAGCTACTCACTATTGTGTAAGGATCCAGATATTTCAAAATATAAAATATACAAAAAATAAAGAAAAAGTACTAAATCAGCTTAATGTATTTGCCAAGGTTTTTAATGGTGATTTCAACTAGTTATATGGGACACTTTCTAAATTACCTTACAGACCTGGGAAGAGACTACATTTGAGAGATTTGACAAAAGCATAAAAAATATAAGGCTAAGGACATTTACAGCAGCTCACAAAGGACTAAGACTCCCCTATATTAAATAATAAATGCCACCAATTCAGTTTTCATTTATTGGAAGGAACGTACCCAAAACCTGAGGAATTTACTTGGAGCTAATGAAAAAAACCACCTCATTGATTGATTCAATCAAGTAAAATAACCCAACAAAGAATGACAGTTGCTGAAGAAGAGTCTTAGGCAAATGTTTATAGAAGTGAACATATTTTCCTTTTTATGTAAGAAGTTCATTTGAGATTTTTGCTTCCTAGCAGAAACTCAGATAGCATGCTGAGGTAAATGAATACTGTTTCTCCTGTATGCTTATTTTTATTATTTTGAACTTTAAGACATTACTATACTATTTTAAAGTTTCCCCTCAACTATGGAATTTTTGTATTGCCAGTGTGAGCAGACCAATTCTTATTTTCTGATATTTCTGAATGAGAGATGGCATTGAGATTAATGGTAATAAGGCATTGGTCAGTTAAATGGAGCAAGATGTTCCTTACAAGGAACATCATATTAAAAAAGAGTTTGATGCAGTTTATGAGAGACAGGTGCCCAAGGGGAGAAAAAACCCTACATTCAATTAAAATATGAAGAACAGAGAGCACAAATGAGAGGGATGTAATTGTGTGGAGTACTAAATGAAACAGTAAATCACTAAATCAGTCTTTTTGGAGCAGTCACTATTCCTGAAAACCAAATGATCACTTTTGGAAATGGGGAATATATGTTTCTCAACTAGCAACCATTTTTGCTAAATACTGTGAAGTCCGGGAAGACCAATACTGTCTTTCTTGTCAATGTCTTCACATATTCAATGAATTTCAAATGTTCCAGGAAAGAAAATAGTAGCCATCAGAAGAATCATATTTCAATAAGAAGATAGCTGAGGTGGAAGAAAAGTATTATTCGATTTGGCACACATTTGGATTCTGGGTAGAACACGAATGGACCTGGTGTTACAAGGGAAAAATGGTTGTGCTCCAAATGTGATTCTCTGAACATTAAAATCCCCTTTTAAAATATTTACCAATCTTTATGAAGAAAAAGCCAAGAAACTGGAACTACCAGGATTTCTTTCTTAGCAACGAATTCTGTTTCTTAGGCTATCCAACCATGAGAAAGAGCCGGGGAGAGGGGGAGAGAGAGATGGTGTGTGTGTGAGAGAGAGTTTAAGAAAGGGAGACAAATATTTTATTCTGAGTGAAAGTCACTTTGAAGAGCTTCCTTTCCAATAATGGAATGTCAAGACTTTAGAGCTATTGTGAAGAAGCATAGAGTTACAGATAAGGTTTTTCATGAATGCCCAATTGTGTTCTCTGAATCCTCTTCCAGTTGCTGCTCTATGAAATTACCCTCTACAGTCTAAGTTTTTCTCAGCAGCTAATATCCAAGCATGGCCAGTTAACAATTCCAGCATTAGAATGTCATTCTCATAAGCTCTTTGTTGCTTCAGTAACCTCCTAAAAATAATAATAAAGCATAAGGAACTATTCAACACTGGCCAAAAGATATTTATAAACGGTGTCAGTGACCTTCTATTTAACTGTAGCTCTTAACTCTAAAGATTTTTTTAAAACACATATACAAAACATCCCTCACAGTTTTTCAGTGCCAAGGCATTTTGGTCCTTGCCTTGTATGACAAGAATTCCATAGGAAAGAAAATTATCTTTATAAATGGATTTTTATGACAAGCATCATTTTAAAATTGAAGTAAAAAGTAACAGTCTTTTTATAGAACAACTTTATTCCTAAAAAATACATACCATTTACAAGCCTAAGTCTGTTTACAACTATAGTGTAGACAAAGAAGCATTTATTTTTAGTTTACCTGCCTATCTTTTGCCCATTGTTCTTTTTACAATGCCATTGTCAACAATAAAGAATGACATTTTGGTAGGTGAGATAAATTATCATATATATATATATATATATGTAGGTATTTCGTTGTTCGGGTTCTTTCCCGTGTAGAATCAAAGGTGCCATTAGCAC